>JAODOY010037331.1:0-12064 GCA_025399855.1 Forbesichthys papilliferus
ATATTACTGTATGTACTGTATGTGTGTGTACATATGCAGTATATACTGTATATATAATATATGTATATATTATATATACAGTCATTGTTGTCACATGAAAAGATATGCTCACTATTTGCATATTTGCGAATATGTGAGGGGTGTATTCACTTTTGTGAGATACTGTATATATATATATATATATTACTGTATGTTTGTACATATGCAGTATATACTGTATATATAATATATGTATATACAGTATGTACTATATGTATATATGTGTGTGTAATAGTTGTACTTAGTCCATCCTGCTCTCGCAAGGCTAATAACATGTTGCTTCGGTCTCTAAAGTAGCTGTGAGCCTACTGTAGTCTCACAGTGCCAGTCTTTATATGTGTAAAGTCTGGGACACAGCCTTGACTAACTGTGCCAAGACCGCCTACCTGAGAGTTATTTTGATTGACATGCATGTTAGACAACAACATAACTCATGGAACAAATCTGACTTGACACTGGAGGAATTTGTTGGGGAACTAAACAACACAAGTCTGTATGTTTGCAAGTCTTGCTGCACAGTATTTTTCCAGACAAGTTGCACTTATTTGACACTTCTATTTACATAGTACATAGACATACAGGATAGAGTACATGTACCACATATACACATACATATTCTGAGTGTATACTGTAACCCTTATTATGTGTGTGTGTGTGTTTGTATACAGTGTATGTATTGTATTGTCAGATAATTAGAGTGTACAAATATTGACCCAAGTTTTTGTTGTCTTATAGATCAGTTCACTTTAATTGTTGTCGTTGTGGCTGTCAGTGTCGTTACTCTCTCAGTAGCTGTGATAATTGGTAAGTTTGGACAAGACACTTTATTTGTACGGTACAGTATATGTAAACGGCTGCTGGTTAAATATTGATGGCTGGCTATTAAGCCTTCTCTTGACTCCCACTGTCCATTCATTATGGCTGGCGAATGTGTAGGAATATTGTATATGCATTTACTGTATATGTTTCTCTTTTTTATCTTTCAGCCATTTTTCTGGTGAGACGGCGTATGCTTAATCGACAGCAAGGGTAAGTGTTTAATACTGGCTTGCGTAACAATACAGTACGTCATTTATTTTATTTGAATCTGCAGTGTGGCCCCAGGACCTTAAGACAGCCTATTACACAAGATGTGTGACACTCTGGAGTATTGTTTCACTTTAAATTAATCCAGGCAGCGAGTGGCAAAACCAGTCTGGTGGCTAACAGTTTTGCTGCCTTGCCAATTTTCTGTAGTTCACCTGTGATTTCAGCACCAAAGCAAGGCAACAGTCAGGCGGTGAAGCCCAGCAACAGGCAATCCACCCAGTCAACTCGTCTGGGCTTGTATATCGCAGTTAGCGTCACAGCCCGAAGCCCTCTAACGCCTCTGGTCCTTGCTCCACCCTGTATCTTCCACGTCTCAGATGCGTCATCAGTCATATGACCCCGTGAGATTTGCCATGTTGTTTACCAGGCTAGCCCCTGGGTTTGAGGCCTGACTACCCTCTGCTCAGCGCCCTGACAGCGGTCACTAGCCCTGACAGCAGTATCCTTTAGCCTGGTGTCATGACAACAATCTGACAACAGCTGAACAGAGAACAGAACAGCCTTAACCAGTTGGACAGCTCACCCACTCTCACACCCCAAACTTCTGCAACCACAATGAGTTCAGTGAGTTGGCTTCTTCAGAGAAATGACGTCTTGTGCGCACGAAAATGCTATGAACCACTTTTTGCAAGGCCATAACTACAGCACAATGTACTATTAACTATGAAACTTTTTTTTAAATCTGAATTTCGCGACCCGCAGCACTTTGGCAGAACAGCAGCAGAGCCATGTAGAAGAACGCGCCAACGGAAATTCAAACTTTTTAACGGTCACATGGTTCAAGGAGACGCAAAACAGTTCGGGGAAGTGCATGGTGGGCAATTTGAACCGATTAATACTATACATAATAATTAGTCAATACATTTACATTTACAATATCATTTATAGGGTTCTTTTAGTGTTTTGTAGGCTTTGGTATCTTAAGTTTAATTTTGCCGTGAGAATCAGTCTGGAAAACCTAGGAATCATTGCGAATTGTCTGAAATGCATCTGAATTTACCAACCAGCGTTGTATTGATTACTATACGGGCGTGGTTAAGGTGTGGCGACAGAGAAAATTACAAGATGGTTCATCTATGAAACATGTTCCTAAACAGACATCCCAGTCAGTCTGCAGGGTTTAAAAGTCCTCTGCAGGATTAGCGACTGCCTCCCCGGGGCTGCAGTGAGCACTGGCAGTGTTTTGTGTGCTGACTGATCGCTCTGCTGAAAAGAGGCTTAATCTCACAGCAGCCTCTAGATTGTTGGCTCAACAGTGCCATGCCAGGATTATCAGCCCCACCTGGGGTGGAGATGTGCTTCGGAGAGGGGATGCAGTCACCGTGTACCTGTCAGAGCAGACGTGCAGCTCCTCTGTTTTGACATGCCTACAATATTGTACATGTCTATTCCTGCTAGCGTTATTCTTTTGTGTTTTTTTATATATATAACATATTTTGTAACTTTTATTCGCTTTCTTTTAATTTCTTTCCTATTTTGTGATCTGTCCTCTATCTCCAGGGTCTACTCCATGCCCACAGAGCAGGGCCAGAAAGCAGCAATCTAGCCCGTGGAAGAGATGATATCGCCGGTATAGACACCAGCAATAGAGGATCAATGCACTGACCCTCCTCATTCTACCCCTAGCCTATGACCCTCAAGACAGGCAAACGTCTGCGCATCATATTCTCTCCTTACACTTGGAGGTTTCTCACGTAGCATGATTTTATTTGAAAAAATACATTATTTAATTTATTTTTTGGCTCTGCTTCATGCACATCAATAACTATGCAGTGTTTTCTTTCATATTTTTGTTTTGTCATGGATGTTGGGTGCTTTGTTTCTGTCTCAGATATCTGTATCTACTTTAGGTACGCACTGTTCTGATTGGGACATTTGATATACATTCAGATCTTCTAATTGGATTCTATTCAAAATTCAAATCAAACCCGTTGAATATGGCTTAGTGGAAAAGATTATTTTGTTTAAAGGGATACTTAAGCATGGCCAGAACTTAGTTTTGAACCCCTTGAAATAAGCAGTTACTGCTACATGGGTTTCTTGATACCGGTAAAACCATATGTATGTTTGGTTGGGCATGCAGAATAGTGTCGTTAGAATGAAACAAACAATATTAATTCATAGTTAACCAGCCCAATTCTATTCAGCTGTCTGCCATCTCCTGATCCCGGCCCATTAGGACTGACAGGAGTCAATGCACTCTTCTCCGTCTCAGTATAAACACAAAAGAACCAGAAACGAGCGGGGAAACCGCTAGTCTGAACACCTTCTTGCAAGGCAGCGAATTAATGAAGCGCCATGAATGATGTTTTCTTTTTCCACCTATTTTTATTCATTTCAAAGGCTTTCAATTTAACTCGCCGATTGTAAATAGCTCTCTGATGGCTAGGGATACTTAGATTAATGCTTTATACTCTGGGACAGAGGGGCTGCATGGTGCAGAATCAAATATAGTGTGTGTGGAATGGTTGTTTGGGCAGCGGGTTGGGGTGGGGGGTGGGGGGCTGAGGGAGTACTCGCGATGCCCATGTTTCATTCATACTAAGTACGCCGGCACAAACGCTTGCTTCTTCCTTTTCATTTAAATGGAAATCAATCGCTCTCTCCGAACAAAAGCTTTAGGACCGCGTTGGTTGGCTTATTTGTTAACGCATTACTGAGAAGTAGGGTTGACTCCACAGAGGTCATAGATGGAAAGACGGAAAGGCCCCCATCTAGCGTGACATAGGTATCTCATATTATAGCTTTACCAGGGGCATTTCTTTTTTATGAAGTCAACAATTCCCTGGGAACTGTTCCTGGTGTTGAAATGAGTGATTCTGCAAAAACAGAAGCAGTCTAGTCTAGTCTTAACTAGTACAGAGCAAAGCACACCTCACACACACGTGTAGTGTGCTTTCAGGCCGCTGCTATAGAGCTTATTTAAATATGTATTGAAATATATTTTAATAATAGAAAGAGAAAACAGCAGGTTTTTGTTGTTTTTCGGTGCGCATACGTTTTTTTTATGACATTGTTTGTGTTTGAGACAGTAATGTATTTTTTTTCTTTTCATGCCTACCTAACTCAGTGGGCCTGAAATGGCCTTGACATCTTATAATTTCAAAATAATTATTTACGTCAAATACATATTACAAAATGCATTTCAATTTCTCAACTTACCCTCAGTTATAATTATTTTTGAAAAACAGGCCACTATGCCGGTATGGACATGGGTTAGTTATTATATATACAGTATGTGTGTCTGTGTGTATTTGTATGTGTATGTGTGTGCGCGTGTGTGTATGTATGTGTGTGTGTGTGTGTGTTTGTATGTACAGAGTAAAAAGATGTTAGGAAATACATTAATGAAGCAAGTTTAGTAATGAAGGCAAATATTTGCCAAATTTGGCACGTTATGTTATTGGGAACAGGGATATTAGGAAATGCACCATAGGCAAGATAAAAAACACCTATTGTAGTGCAAATAAAAGTTGTTACTATGGCTGCGTTAAGGCTGCAGGTGAGTGTGGTGGTGCAGACCGCACATAACAACAATATCATAGACTTCGCAATGTTTCCAATATTGAAGGGAGGTGTTTTTGTTATGATTGTTCAAAAATCAAAAATCAACAACAAGCTTTTTTTCCAGAATGACAAGTTACTACACCCTTATTAACCAACTCAGTTATTATAGTGCTGATATATTAAATTATTGCATTGCAATAGCTTAAATCCATAATAACACATTATGGCACCTTTCCAATTTGGTTGTGATGATTATGTGCGAAACCATGGTCAACGGGAAAGTGACTGTGAACGATCAAGGTATGACATTTTCTAATGTCCCAAATGTTTTATTAGTTATTTATAACCTTGGATAGCATATAAAGACGAGACTAGGTTATTTAGGCCATTTTAGCAATCTAGGTGATCTCAAAACATTTAGTCTTAAAGGCAGGGTTAGTGATTCTCAAGAACACTCAAATCAAAACTCGCCCAGCTCTGCCCCACACATTGAAACACAATGCAAAGCCAAGGGAATTGTTGTTGTGAGCGGTAGTTGCCACTAGTGTTTATTTTCCTATTTACGCAGCCAAGTAGTATTTTATTTTGGTATGTATGATCATTTTTTCAGCACGCACAGAGAACTGTAAGATAGAAAAAGGTGAGGAGATTTTTGGTAAATTTGACAGTGTAGTGTATTAGCTTACAAATATCTTATAATATCTGACTATACCTTTAATAATGTTGCTTCCAAAATAAGATCTGGATTTATTGGTATCTTTCAAATAAAGTAATTTGCACCTGAATTAGCTCAACAATATAATCAATCTAAAGGATTAACCCAAAGTGGCTGTAGATGTTATCCTGTGGTAATACATCCCCTTAAATGATTAGCCTATATGAGGAACAGACAATTGCTTTACTTATTATACCAAACTGTCTTTTCTGTTGTGTCCTATAAGGCTCTCATGCACTGTACATGTAAATAAACAAAAGCTTATGTTCTTTGATTACATGACTACATCATATTTTTTAAGGTGTTGCAGTTCACCAATATCTAAATCCATATAAATGTCAATGTCAAGACAAATTAATATTTTAAGATTGAAAAAAAAAAACATTGTTTTTGTTTCTGACACTTTCTGGGCTCATTCACAGTTTTGGTTTAAAATAATATTGTATGTCACTGTAGCGAATTTGTCAGTGGTTGCTTTCATTTAAGGATAAGTAGTATAACTTGGTATATTGGCGGCTCCTTGTGGCCACAACATGCAATTGCACTCTTTCATTTTGACGTGCATTGTATTTTCAGAACTCACTTTGTCAATGGCAAGGAGACACAAAGTTATGTCTGTTACCATAGTAGCGCTTCATGTGATACATATTTCATGTCACCAGCTGTGTCCCTGGATATTTCTCACCAGAACATATGTATTATATTGTGTAGCTACTGGCATAGACTGAGTGATATAACAGCAAGCAACCTCATGTTACTCAGTTTCACCAAGAAGGCCTACTGGAATAACGGCAATTAAAGTTTTTTACCACAAAACGTTTATTTAATGCAGCTTCACAACTCCTATCGAATTATTTGCTTTGTAGTGAAGCAACACAGTAGTATACTTTCTAAAGCAATTCCAGTGTAGTTGGTTTCTGAAAGTGAATGTGATGTGATTTTGTTTAGCTAATCGCTGAAGATGTCAGTATTTGTTAATGTTTTCTATACGTGTGATCTTCATTCTATCTAAATATTGTGTCTTCCTTCACTACTACATATACAACCCACATTCCTAATTAATAAATGCAAAGATATTGCGTAGTGACAATAAATGCGTTCCGAGGTCAGCTCTCAACATATATTCTAATCTGTTGAAAAATAAATTGTTGTATTTGTGTATGTAATACTTGAACTTTTAATTTTAAATATATTTCAATATACTGTACAGTTGTTTTCCTATGCCTTACCACGTCCATTATTAATATATATATATATATAAAATATAATTTTAATGCCACAAATATTTCATAGTTATATAATTTACAATTTGCAATGTCTTACCACACATCACAATTGACCTTTCCCAAGCCCCGCCCTTTTCATTTATCCTACCTAGTTACTGTAACTAGGGCGGACAAAACACCATAGAAAGCTATTACAGCAAAACACAGTTGACTGTCAGATTCACAAAAAGTTTATTTTTTTCTCTCTTTTTTCATAATTTAAAAGGGTTAAGGTCTGTACCCTATCGTATAGAGAAAGATATACCATTTATAAGCATCACATTTTGTTTAACTGAGGCTTTACTCAGTCAAACGCATGGAGTTGGCTAAAAGGCAGAGGCCCTTAGTAAATAAACATTACATTTTAGGGGATTGAACATGTAAAGACCATGAAGGAAAGAGACTTTTCTTTATTTTATGTAGACCCATATATATATAATATACCTTGGTGATGAAACAGGGCATATCATTGTGTTGTTTTTAATCACTCTTAATAATTATTGCTATATACGTATTATTATTATTATTATTATTATACTTTATCATCTCTCCATTAGACACAGATACGTTAGAATCTATTTTCTCCTCCGTTTATTTTTGCCACAAAATGGAAGTGCCATTTAACAAAGATGAACTGGGCGATAGTGTCCTTCTTTCAACCGCCAGCATGATTCATGTTTCCTTTGTTTATTCTGTTTTTCCATCTCAGTGTTTCTCAGCAAAGTACAAATTGGAAGGCATACTCATAAAAGCCCTGTGCACGATATGCGCACAAAAACACACACAAGCAGTTAAAAACTGTTGCTCTGTGGTTTTACTGTGCTCTGTCTGTACAACACCACACATCTATACTCTGGCCACGTGGTACGACCTGGAAAACACACACAACATTCGCACAAGGAAACAGAATTCAGACAACACAACACAAATCACGCAAAGCAAAAATGGAAACTGATTGTGGTCCGTTCTGTCCATAATGGCTTTGCCCATGTTATTAGGTTATAACCATTGTTAAACACAGCCAAAGTGACTTTTCAATGTACTTTCCAGCATTGCATGAACACACATCACGCAATGTACTCTATTACTCAACCACAAACAAAAGCAATTTTACACTACACCGCATTGTACCGTATTCTAATCAGCTAGTTTTCACAGACGACACTTACCTTGCTGACCTCCTGTGGCACTTTGGCAGCCGACGGAGTTTACCGCCTGCCAGGAGAAAGGATGCCATGCATATATCATGACATTATGTGAACATGAACACTAGAGACACTAGAGATGGAGCAGGTTCATACTTACAGGCAATGACCATGATTCCCAAGATGAAGAGGACTCCGGCGATGGTGAGACCGACTTGGCGTAACAAGGTGTAATCTGTACAAACAGTTCACATACTGCACATCAAATGACTGCACAGTAGGACAGCGGTTCTCACACTGGCGGTCAGGACACCCACGTGGTTATGGGATATTTATGGTGGAGTTTGTGGAGAAGTAATGAAAAGAAAGTGAAGAATTTTTAAGCATTATTTTCCATCTAGTGTAATTGTATTAAAAAATGCTCATTGTTGTTAAATGAAATTAAATGAAAAATGTTTTTATATGTAGATTGTATTGCTTTATATTAGAAAAGTGATCTTTGCAAGCAGTTAACTGCTTCACTTTGGTTGTTGTGGCACAAGTTTGAGAATGACTGCTGTAGGATATCAAAGAAGAGGAAAGCACAACTAAATGAATCCCCTACTGTATATGAAGTCTTCATCTTTGTATTTATCTGTGGAAAAGCAAACAAAGCGAGATACAGATTTAACGTTGGTCTGTACAACACTGGCAGCAAATGCAGAGATGCAGAGGGTCACCTGGGAAAACCAGCTCGTAAGGACGTGACAGATCTAACCTGCCCAAGCTGACATGCTGTTGATGGGATATCAAAATGCTGTCACGCACCAGGCACAGCGCGGGGACACACATGTCTTATCTCTCTTGCACGAGGTACAATCAAACATTTATCTGTTGGCAGGAGAGGCGGTGAGGCGCTCTATTCTACCCTTCTCGGTGGGTTTTGTTTGGGAGAAGGGGAATTGCGAGACTGTCAGGACTGCCATGAGATAACAACAGAAGCACAAAGCCTGTGGCATATAACCTGACTATGAAATACAGGAGTCTTTAGTTTCCCCAGGCATGACTCCTCTTGGTGGTGGATGTGGAGAATGTCACTGTGGATGCTTAAAGTACATATTATATATATATAACGTTTCCTTGAATTATGCACACAAAAAAATTCCCCATTTCTGTTAATTTTAATACTAGTATGAATAATGCCCTTATGCAGTGGGGTATTGCATTTAGTCTTTAGTTTTTCTTTTCTTGAGAAGTACAAAGTCCTAATCTTAGCAAGAAAAAGGTCTATACATTCACACTGCCGTGTAATTGCTTCTCATTAAATTCCAGGTGTGTTTCCGTGTTGAAGTCATTTTTAATTGAGGTTCTGCATATTTCAATGGTACAGTAGGACTCTCACAGGAAATTTACTCTTTCTAATGACGTGTTTAAAAAGCCACATATCCCTCTTTCTCCCTGGCTTCTCTTTCACCCTGATGCTGTGAAACGCAGCAGGAATATTCCCTTGCACATTTTGTCTCAGCACAGACAGTTTCTAATTACCCAATAATTTCTTTCTAAGCTTCGCACCCTTCACATAAAAACCAATAATCCGCTTTGCAGTTGAGTTAAATTGTGTTCATTACCTACTGCAACAACCAATTAAACAGAAACACTGTACACTCTGTGTCACAGATATGACATGATGTCAACAGGGCAATAATTGTACCTGAAGTCATGTTTGAAGTCACTCGTGGCGGAGACATCACTCTTGACGTCGACGTCACTCGTGATGTTGACGTTGGCTTTTTGGAGGACATTGGAGCTAAGATAAAATGTGTAAATTGTATTATATCTGAGTGGAAGACTCAACATTATGCATGTGTAATACAAGCTAATAATTAGGCCATTTAGCAGACGCTTTTTGCAAATGGCAATTACTTAAGGGATTAAGGGAGGCTTTAGGGAAGTTGCTGAAGCATGTGTAGGTCAACACCAGGGCTCAAACCCACGACCTTCCGGGTGGGAGTTGAACCGCCAGACCACTAAGACCATCCAATCCTGTTATAGCGTTATAGGAGGCGGTCCCACTGATGGCCAATGGGAGACCAGTGAGAGCATCCAATCCTGTTATAGCGTTATAGGAGGCGGTCCCACTGAAGGCCAATGGGAGAGCAGTACAAGCATCCAATCCCGTTATAGCGTTATAGGAGGCGGTCCCACTGATAAGCAATGGGAGACTAGTGAGAGCATCCAATCCCGTTATAGCGTTATAGGAGGCGGTCCCACTGAAGGCCAATGGGAGAGCAGTACGAGCCCGTTATAGCGTTATCAGAGACTCTGGTCGATGGGAGAATGGAAAGGCTGTACCTGTTGCCGTGCTGGACGCCCATGGGTTTGTGTTGACGTTTACTGTGCTATTATTAGCAACAGACACTCTGACAGTCGTCACAAGAGGAGAGGGGGCAGAGGAGGTAGTTTCTCTGGTTTCCAATCTTTTTCCTGTTACACAACAACAGTTACTGCAGCTTGTTAGCCTGCTGACTATGTTGGGCAAGGTTTGTGTCTGTTTGTGCAATGCATGTTTCTGTGAAAGTTGATGACCTGACTAGACAGTGACCTTTCTACGTATGCAAAATTGTAAGAGCTAAATCCTTTACAGTACATATGGGTGGGAGATTTAAAATTCGATTAGATGAACCATGGTGCAGAGCGACAAAATAGAGGTTAAAGTGGAACCGCTCAGTAAAAAGGTAACTATATCCTACCTGGTACCGAGGTGATTGCTGTGTGAGTTGTACTGTGGGTCGCCACCTCTGTTGGAGAGGTTTGAGCCCTTGACACTGTAGACAGTGAAATATATTTAAATCACTGAAGCAAATTCTTTTAAGAGTTTGCTAAATAAACATTCAATTTAGTTGTTCATGATTGTTTGTTATAGCCAGTGTTGGGCAATAACTAGTTACTGTAATATTATTACTTTTTTCAGTAACTAGTAGTGTAATGAATTACTATTTCCCGAAACAGTAATATGATTACAATTACTAATCCAAGCAATGATGCATTGCTGCATTACAAGAATGAGATATTTGTTCCTAGCAAACTTAGGGTAGGCTAATTAAACCAACCTGTCCAACATTTGGTTGAAGAGGCTGCCATGTTTTCACTTTGGGTGATTGTTCACTCCTAAGGGCCATTATTGCTCCAATAAAGAGGATTCAATTCTAAAATGAGCTGACTACACAGGTAGTATTTTTCTGGAAGGGTCGAGGCAGGGTAGTGATTGTAAAAGTTATATAGTAATTTAACTAGTGATGTAACTATACAGTAATTATGTGTAATACCCAGTAATAAGTAAAGTAATATTATTACTTTTTGAAAGAGTATTAAGTACCTCGAACTTATTACAATTTCTGAGTAACTTGCCCAACACCTGGTTATAGCCTATGCTACTTAATGTGTATATATTCCATTGCTTCTGTTTTACCTGTATATTTGGTTATGCTATTAAAAGGTTCACATTTTGCGACCCTCTTTTTGGTCAAGTGGTGCATTGTGCTGAATCTCAGTACTGCGATTGTGTTTCTGGCAATTGGCCACCAGAGATGTGAATGTGTCTTAGCAGACCAGGGAGGAAGGGAGAACACTGTATTGAGAGCATGACATTATAATAGTGTTGTGAGTGGGTCAAAGCGGTGCAGCTACAAATAAGCAGCTCTCAGAAAACCTCTGGTTTGCACAGTGCTGGATTGTTGTGTTACACTGTGCAAAAGTACAGACGTACCTTCAACAATGTCGTACCAAATCATCATGCCGAAAGACAACAAAGACCCTGGTTTTCCACAAACTGTGATAGCGTCTGTGGCAGGTCTACGCTAACTCATTGGTTCTCAACCAGGGGGCCAGACCACAACATGCTTTTTTGATGGGATTATTATTGTTAAAGCCATTCGGGACCAGATTGTTGTATTCCTTTCATGATCATCATTACGAGCCAGGATTAAGATAGTAAGGACGATTATACTAATGATGTTTTAGATTGAAACTCAGACTACATTTCTCAGGATTCTGTTTATGCAGGTCATAACATTTGTTGCTACATTGCAAACATGCTAAAGGTTGTCCAGAAGGACTATAAACTAGCTTCCTGTTCAATACTTACATTAATTGTAAGTTATCCTGGCTAGTATGTTAGTGTGACTAGTATATTTGTGTAATATTTTGTGTTTACTGTACATCTTGGCTAGTATGTTAGTGTGACTATAATATATTTGTGTAATATTTTGTGTTTACTGTACATCTTGGCTAGTATGTTAGTATATTTGTGTAATATTTTGTGTTTA
>JAODOY010037341.1:2820-20916 GCA_025399855.1 Forbesichthys papilliferus
GATGATAACCATCTCACCAGTCAAGCTCTCCGCTCCATACACAGACCACAGCAGACATACAGGGATGATAACCATCTCACCAGTCAAGCTCTCCGCTCCATACACAGACCACAGCAGACATACAGGGATGATAACCATCTAAACAGTCAAGCTCACCACAGCTCAACTACATACTGTGCGTCACATGGTACAGTAGTATCAAATACAACATTGAAATGATTAAATAATTATTTAATTCAAGACATTGGTCCCAAGATTACACACCTTTACTGCAAATCTGCTTGTTCTTTCAATGCCTGAAAGTTAAGGCTACAGCCACCAGCCCCTAGTATTACACACAATATTATTACAGTTTAACTTTCGTTTACTACATTGCATCAGGATGGTCGAGTGGTCTGGGTGTTGGGCTCCCAGCTGCAAAGTTGTGGGTTTGAACCCCAGTGTTGACCTACCTGAAAGAATCCTTGAGCAAGATCCCTAACCCTCTACCCCCCAACTGCTCCTGGTGGTTGGTTGCACCTTGCATTGCAGCAATCACCATCAATGGGTGAATGTGAGGCAAAATACTTTAAAGTGCTTTGGATAAAAGTGCTATATAAATGCAATCCATTTACCATCTCAAAAACATGCTTCTACAAAAGCTGGTCAAAGTCTCCAGTGGCAATTAGTATTCTCAAATTACACAAGGCTTGTAGATTGTATTTATTATATTGCAAGTTTTAATTAAAATCTAACAATTAAACATTTGCACAGATAGTTGTTCCAACTTGAGTACTTTGACTAACTATATGGCAGCTATTATCATTGTAGACACAATATAAGTATGTTTTAGACAAGCAAATGGTGAAAATACATTGAATCCTTCCGCAAACGTCAGGTTACATTACATTAAGTAGTGTGTGGCAATAGCAAGCTAATTGTCAAATTCAGCAAATATCTCATCAGAGTCCACTATCTGTCTGTTTTGTGTGCATGCTGAAAGAACAATCCACAGAGTCCACCTTCAAATATTTTAAAGATGTTTGATATTTGATAATGATCAAAACAAAGAACATCTCTCTTAAATTACATAGGTGGCCCTCAGATAGCCTTCAGTTTGATTTTGCCTTGAGAATCAGTCTCTAAGCTTGGAAATCATTGTGTTTCAGACCGGTAAACTTAATGTGTTGCAAATCAGCGGCGTAGTTAGCTCGTGACAAAGGTGACCACATGAGTTGAAAACAACAATGGCGGGTCCTACAGAGGTTAACATAGTAGTCTAGATGATATTGAATCAGAATTATTGGAATTATTAAAAGAGCAAAGGCTTTTATCAGTGGAAAATATATTTTTTCACACTTCTCTCTGCTTTTCTACTGCAAGAGTGGATATCCTGTGTCTTAACAGACACAGATATCTGGCATGTCAGTTTATCCCAAAGAAGCTTCATTCCCCAAATTGGTCACACATTAAATAATCCTAGGATAATGTTGTGTGGTCTGCACCACTTTGTTTGTGTTCTCATTTACAGAGCCTGGGCTGTGTAGAAACACTCTCATTGTTCTCAGCACACACACACGCACACACGCGCACACACACACACACACACACACACACACACACACACACAAAGAACGACAGCTGCAGTAGCAGACCGTGGGGAGATATTCTCTGTATTTGTATGTGTATTATCTTACAAGCAGGTAAGGGTAAGACAGCCTTCTCAAGGATGCTTTGACACGCATGTCTGGATTTGAATCCACAATGGCCTGGGAGTTGACCTATACAGTGCCTCTGCACACTGGGCATTTATGCCTGAAGTCCACTATGCTCTCAACGGCCTCTGGGCACTGTATAGGTATAGAAAGCTACAAGTCAAGGATTTATCAATCCCGCTTTAAGTGTGAACTGGTTACAGTATGACATCCCTATTTAGCGCTCAGCATTGTAAGACCTTGAAGTCCTGTATAAAAGGCAATGAGTGACAGACAGCCTTAGCATCAGTCAGCAACGGCCATTTTAGGACAGCAAGCCTTGGGTGTTTCCGACAAGACAGAAAACAGCCACAGAGGTCGTTGAGAGCATAGTGGACTTCAGGCATAAATGGACTGCATTTATATATGCATAAGGATGGATAAGGGGTGGTCAGTCTGTGGCTCAGAATGCATAAGTGGCCACTTAAAGAATAGATTAAACACAGACACTGAGAAATAATAGCATCGCTGGTCGATGGTTTCCACCGGTATTGAACAAAGCGCTATCGGAGTGCACCAGCAAGTTCGTTTTGACGCCCTCTTCCTGTCTCAGGAGACCCCAGAGAGAGACAGGGGGGCCACTGCAACCTCCCACACTCCACTACCCAGAATTCCTTTCTGTGTGTGATCCAGTCAACATACGCCGCCCACTTCTGTGGCACAACCAAGGCACTGCAGTAGTAAAATCACACACCCATTTCACCTCGGGCCACACAGCAAGCAGCAAGCACACTGCCATTGCCTCTGTCGCACCGCACGCTATTATCACCCTCCATGAGTCATGACCACATTGCATTTAGACGCTGACCCAAAAGCAGCCGCGTCAACATGCAGCCGCACATGAACACACACACACACACAACCAGCCTCCGCCATTTGCAGATCTTTCAATACAAACACAGACCCATACACACACACACTCTCTCTCTCTCTCTCTCTCTCTCTCTCTCACTCTCTCTCCCTCTCTCTCTCTCTCTCTCTCTCTCTGTGGCTACATGAAAGCACAGCAGACATTGAGAAGAACCAGTGGAGTGCAGGCAGCACAATGGCTCAATAGCACTCTCTCCACCTACCTGTCTCTTTAAGCACTACTTCCATTATGGAAGCCAGATCTCTTCACATCGTTGAGACTCACACAATGCAGTTTAATTATCTGGCCCGCGCTCAGGCTCTGCCATAATCAGCCATGACACGAGCGCATGCTGTATATTCAATCTCGTCAAGCAGCGGTGATTCAAACAAAATGCAGCCTCATTATGCTGAGGCTGATTGTGAAGGAGCACCTTTGTAAAAAATGAAAAAATTAAACAATGAAATAATGCAAAGCACATGAAGGTGGATGCTTCCTTCATATAGTTGTAGAACTCTCACATGTGACAATAAGTTATTTTGTTTGACTGATACCACACCACACAGTCAGTAAGTTGTGTCATTCTGACTGAACAAGAACAATCACAGTTCAGCTCGTTCATCTAAAAAGACAAGTATTAGACTGTGCACGAGGTTGAATGCGGGAGGGACCCTGGAATGTTTTTACATTTGAGAAAATGAACAGTGTGTGTGTGGAATAATGCATTTGTTGTATACCTGCAAATACGTGCCTCAGCGTTATTTTCAGAATTGTACGGACCCAGGAGCGGTTCAGCTCAAGCGCCATGGGGGTCAATGTGATTCATTCGAGCAGAGGTCTGTCCCTAGCTAGGCGGGATAAGGTTAAGTGTTGTGTGTGTCCTTGCCTCTACCTGGCAGATTTACAACCCGGCTCCTGCAGCTTTTCATTTGTTTAATTCCCCAGGTGGAGGTTAGATTGCTGCTTGGCAGAATACACTACTCTCTCCAGCCTGCTTCTTAGAATCCTTTGTCCTGGTAGGACAACTTACTCCAACGTTCCGTCTCCACTTTCCCAGTATTTATATGACTTGTAATGGATGGCTTTGCTAATATTAAACCACTTTCATTGCAGTGGACGCCTCAATAAAACACTTTCTCAATGGTTGATTTACTGTCAGAAACAATTGCTGTGTCCATTGCAATTTCTATAATCTCTCTGCTGCTTATTAACCATAATGGGTTTTACTATGCAATGAATTTAGTACTATACACAAGCAATATCAATATGCGTAGTAGTAACGCAACATAAAAACGTATACATCAAATGCTTTTGCCATTACCCATTCAGCTTCGGTGTTTCTCATGAAACAGCAGAAAACTTTTTTGTTTACAATATATTTATTGCTGTTTAACAAGCCGTTCTTTACATTTGGTTTAATACATTTCTCATCATCTATAAAGATGAGAAGGAACCTTTCTCCTAGGGTCTAGGAATAATCACTTCCACTGAATTAAAGTACCTTGTGCTGGGTAAAGAGTTTCTGTGTTCCTGCATCCTATATAGTAATTATGTAATATAGTATGTACTAAAGAATTCATACATGGTAATTGATGTGATATACTTTATAACCCATCATACCAAATGTTACTTTCAAGTGGACAGCCCCTGACTGTGTTTCCTTCCAGAAAGTCATATTGTTGCTTGGTTATGGAGATATTGTATGTAAAACTGTCTGGACAAGGGCCAAAACAGCTGTTTGTCCTGGCTGACTCTAAATGAGCTGATGGCTGTTCCACCCCCCCCCCCCAACAGGGTCATGTAACTGCACTGTCTCAGTTTGGATTCCAATCTTCCTACATGCCTGTTTTAATAACCTTGAGGCTGACAATGAGCACACATACTCCTCTGAATCTGGTACTACAGATGTAACTTTCTAGATAGAGGAATCTTAATTTGGATATTTAAAAGCATATGAAACAATCTGTTTAATGTGTGATGTATTTGTGTCCAGCTGAGATATACAGTAGTACAACAACTTCCAACTGCTTCTGGTATATTTCCATTAGCAATGGGTTGGCCTTGGTTGGCTGAACTTCTGATGCGATCACTACACCAATCTGGAATTAGGAAGTGCACTTTAAAGTCCTAAATGTTAGTCTATTTGAACTGTTTATCGCACTCCGTGGTGAGAGCGGGGCTTTAGTAAATTACAGCAAAATGCAGGCTTCCAATTGCTTACACAGGGTATTGTCTTCCTCTGTGAGAATGACAAGCAATTATGTGTTCTCTCTAGTTGAGGGTGGTGTTTGAATAGAAGAACAGCAAAGCAAGTGTTTATTCCTATCACTCTTGGTGAGCGACGGCTGTCTTCAAGGCCAGGCGATGTAAAACCAACAACTGTGTTCCCCCATTGCCTCTGGTCTTGTGGGACCAGCACACACGCTCTTGAACGTGCGCTGGAACAGGATTCTTTCAAGTGCATGAAAACACCACCTACACCTCATAGCTTTCACTACCTAAAGGAAACAAGGCAAACCAACCTTTTGTTCTTTGAACAATGCTCTCCCACCTCGATTTTCTGTCCCAGCATTCCTTTAAATGTCATTGTAAAAGTGGAACGGGATTAAGTGACATTTTAATTTGTCAACACAGTGCTAAATACATTGTGTTGAGTGTTTAACATCTGAATTAAAATATTCATGAAGGTTCATGACTCTAACTTCAATTAAACAAATTTGAATGCTTGTTTGTGAAGAACCAATCTTTGTCTTTTTTGACACAGAGTAGGACCATATTTATTTTCCGCAAGCACAGAATAGCCATCTAGCCGACTGTGTGGAGATATTGACAGAATTTGACGAAATGTGTAAGAACTTACAAAATGCCTTCATTTAAAACTGTCGTTTTAACACATTGTTAAAAGAAAACACTGGACTAAACAATGGCACTCTATATGCTGACAAAACATCTAATATTTGTTTGATGGAATTTATTCAGCTGCTGATAGTTTTTGTTTATACCTCTGAAGAGACAATTTTGTGATACTATTTGAAGGAGTCCTTGACTGACAAAACGATAACGCTTTCTCAGACTGCATTCAACATACAGTAGGTAAACATTCTCTCGATGCCAAATGTGTCTCTAGCCTCTCTGACCATGCCAACAAGCTCTTGCATGCTGGCATACCAGTAAATGCTTTACACACATGGGCGAACACACGTACAACAGTGCACACATAGCTTTAATGTTTTTCACGCTTACGCACACACACACACACACACTGGCACAGCCTGACATGGACACAGTGTTAAAGTAAACACTTGTGACAGTGTCCCGTCATGCATGGCTTGATGCACACACAAATACACACACACACGCACGCGCGCCATAACAAGACATCTGTGCCAAGGTCAAGCAGGTGCCCAACTGTATCAGTGGCTGTCAGGACCCCCGTGCTATGTGAGTACTTAGCAAACACATGCAGCCAACAAGCTAGTGCATCTGGCTCATTAAAACCCTCTGAATATTTAATACAGGCTTGTGCCAAGACTGTGTGTGAAAATATGTAGATATCTCAACTCGGTTGGATGGGGGATACGGGGTCTTACCCTCTTGCAGGAAATATGCCAGAATTCATCAATTCTTTATGCATGCATTATGTTTGCATTGCAATGTAAGGGAGATAACTGGCAATATGTGTTCTCTCTGTCTTCAATATTTAATGTAATCACTTAAAACAAATTGTCCCCCAAGGCCAATTAAAGGATTACTAAGGCAGGAAAGCGTTCCACTGATAGAACGATGATAGTAATTCATTAGTCACATTTTTGTTCAGCAATGGTTTAGAAATTGATGTTCAGAGGGATATTATGTCACTTATTGAACTTAAATCCAATCTCTCTAGGATTATCATTACTTAAAAATAAATGTAAATATACAAATACAAATCAATGTGACTTGTTTGCTAAGTGTGGATGGATGTGTTGTGGTGAAATTGACCGCTTATCCTTGCAAGCTACTGGTTCTATAAAGGCATTCACTGTAGAAAATGCCATGCTTCTCCGACAGCCAACATATGGCTGCACTGTTAAAGGTCAACTATACACAGCTTGTATAATGTTGAGCTACATCTACAGGGCATTGAGCATTTTACTATTATACATAATTGTACAGTATACCGTTCTCCAATTTTACCACAGAACCTCTGAATCTGGCTGCCAGAAAAATCAACACCATTAAAATATGCATTTTAATTAATGCTGTGAAAGTAGTGATCAGTTATTTAAAGTAACTTAAACATTATCCAAACTTACCAAGAGAGCATTGCCTCAGTCAGAAAAAAACACAATAACGAGAAGAGAAGTATGTTTGTCATGCAAGGCGATTTCTACAACTTATAAATAATAAATAATGAATGTGTGCTCGCTCCTCTGCAATAAACATAAATGTTTCGCCTCTGTCCTTGGTGCTGAAATGGCAGTCCATTCCAAGGGACTTCAGGTATAGGCCACAGTAGGCTACAGGCCACAGTAGACGTACAGTTTTAGGCTATGACACTCATGGTCTATCACATGTTTTCAGAAATGTAGCTATGATTGTTTCGTCTTGCTCTGCATGTACGATTAACAACATGAAACATGTCCCGCTTTATATTGGAACACCTTTCTTCGAGCCGGGCTTTTCCCAACTCTCGTTACATGTAGGCTACTGTAGGTCACTAGACTACACTAACATGCACACTCCGCCATTCGTTCATAACGCATTAAATATAATGTCTCGTATCCACATAACATACATCACATAGGCTATGGTGCAAACAAACTGGCAGTTTTCTGTCTTGCTTTCACATCATCTCTTGAAGAACTTTACCTCCGTTCCCACCCAGCTTTTTTAGCCAATTGCATGACGATTAAATAGCTATTACAGTAGCTAAGTGGAGTTACTTTAAGTGGATATCTGTTTAACAGACGTTCGCACCATGCGCACATTTCTGGCCGCTTGATTCTAATTCCTGCATTATAGTGAGAAATAAAAATCCTTCACACGAAAACGATAAGCGTTGCATGGTCGCGAACTTTCATACATTGAAACATTGAACATGCGGGAGTCTTACCTTACAGGGCACCAGAACAGCTAACATCACTAGAAGGAACATGGCACTGAACAGATGCATTCTAGTCGAAATGACAGCGTTTCAGCCAACACCGGTTTTGCTGATGTGTGCCCTCACTGGGGCGGATTCTTCGGAAATAGAGGGATCCCTTCAATGCTGTGTCTCGTGGACGCGACCAACCTCATCACCAGCCGGTGCACTGGGTTAATTCTACACACGGACGCAAAGCACGGTGAAAATAAAAACCCGCCTTGTGCCTTTTGAGTAGGCTACAGACCATTTGTGTGTGGTGAGAAAACCAAAGCTCGAATCTCGATCTCGAAAAGTCTCCAAATAACTGCAGAAAGCAGACACCGTTTCTATCCAGCAAAATTGCGATTCAGCAGAAGAACAGAGAGTCGCAGAGGTTGGAAGGTGATGGCTGTGCTACCGAGGTTCCGACGCTAGGAGCAGCACGTATACGTGACTGTCTATTCAAAGAAGTAGTGCCTGCCGCTTTTTGATGCAGCGCGCGCGCATAGCGTGTACGAGAGAGAGAGAGAGGGAGAGAGAGAGAGAGAGAGAGAGAGAGACGGGGGGTGGACTGGTGTGGGGTGGAGGACAGCGACAGACTTGGTGACAGAGTGCAACGGGGGGGGCTGGTGTGGGGTGGAGGACAGCGACAGACTTGGTGACAGAGAGACACAAGGGGGTGGGCTGGTGAGGACACTCTGAAGCAGAAAGACAGATAAAGAGACAGTATAGACAGGACAAGCGCACTGACGGCATTGCTTCAGTATAGAAAACATACACAGTGGGCTGCTGTGTGCTGACATTTACGACTGAGATAACACCCCTTTATCAGCGCAGTGGGGCTGATTGAGGCTGATAATGTGCAATGTTGAAGATCAACATGGCGATTTCCAAAACATTACCACCAGCAAATGAGCTTTCAAGTGTGTTCTCTCAGCCTATTACATGCAAAAATAGAGGCATTCTCTGGGGTCTGGTGAGATGATGATGAGTGTTCTCATCTTGATGATGAAGAAAATAATGAATGTCATTGGCCAGTAAGGATAAATATTAATAAACATTTTATTGATTTCATTATTTAAATCTTCCTGTAAATGTAATGGTTTGTGCCTGTGTATTTGGATAGCTTGGGGGCTCATTGGTTAGCCTCTCAGACCCTCGTGGTACATTATTTAGCGCTTAACAGTGTTACCATGCCACCATGTATTCTACACCTCTGCCGGTGCCCTGTGACGCTCCAGACGGTCTGCATGTGTGGCCCCACGCTGGCAGCAATATAACACCCTCCACTGTCCATTCTGAGCTGACTTTGTACTAATCCAGCGGTCTTGTCCTGCTCAGATACAAGCATAGATGTAAAACACCCAGCAACAGGACCGACTTTTGTTTAGGGTGGTCGACTCCAAAGGGCTGTAGGGCAAAGGGCTACAGAAATACATGATTCATTATCCTAGAAGACGTAGCCTATACTGTACTTTACACAGGAATTAATGAGATACTATAACGTTCAAAACGCTGGCATCATTCATGTTCAAACTATATCCTAATACAGACATCTCATTCTTGTAACTCATTCATGTTCCATTTGTTTCCTCTAAAATCCTAAACTCTAAAAACAGTGAGCTGGCCTATAGCTTCATCGAAATGTAAAAAAATTGTGTTTATTGAGATAAATGTGTTATCATATATTTTGAACATTTATTTTATGTTAAATTTGTTTTACATTGAGAGTAAGTGTTTGAGAACCAATGCTGTACTGTATCAACTCCAGTGTAAACGAACAACTGTTGTACTATACCCACATGGAACCTGCCTTTCCCCAGTGTCACACAGTAAACCTGTATGACTGAGAATAATGTAGGAGCCTAGAGCTGCCCGGCAGAGTAAAAGTGACATTGAGTCATTGAGCGGGGTCAAAGAGCCTGCCTGTGTAATGGTCATGCTGGGAAAATCCACCGCACTAACAACACTCTGCACCCCCTCCCACCCCTTCCTTCCCATTCCCCCCGCACACACACACACACACACACACACACACACACCAGCATCACACAGACCTCTGTTCCACAGACCTGGGGGGCTCAAAGAATACTTCTGAGGTGAATGGAAACAAGGCATGACCCATTTGTCAACGAAGCAGCATGTTTGTCTTCATCCTCCCCAGCCAGACCATGGTGAGGCAAAGAGAGAAGATAAACCCTCTGGCCTGCTGTACGTCCTCTGAGGCAGAGCCATATTGTCTCTGACTCCATCTCTCTCGCTCCCTCTCTCGCTTTACAGCTGACTGCTCTCTCTGATGGAGGAGAGGAATCAAAACATTGTTCTGTTTTTCCCATCTCACCCACTGTTGTTCATGTTTAAATTGCACCCTTTTTATCGTTCCCTTCTTTTTCAGATTTCTCTGTCCCATGTAATTTCTCAGTAGGGTTTATTTAGCTTCAGGCTTAATGGGGTTGTTATAAATGCCACTATATAGATTTGTTAAATAATCTTGACTGTTCATTTTTAATACATAGTACTTACCATTAACTGATACATTAATCATTGACCAAGTGCTCTGTTCTTGTTTGTTCAATATTTAGCACTAGTGTATTCACCTTTAAATATTAAAGGTGTAGAAAGTGATGCTGCAGAACGATTGTTAATATTTGAACAATTTTCAAACAAAACCGCTTCTCCTTTCTATGCCGTATAGGGCACTGCCTCAGATTCTCCGCCCTTCAAATTGGACATGCATTGCCAAATCTGGCCTATAGGATATATTTTGTGGTGCGGTCTGCACCACAATGTTTGTTTACCATGTACAGAGCCAGGACAGAGTAGGACCATATTTATTTTCCGCAAGCACAGAATAGCCATCTAGCCGACTGTGTGGAGATATTAACAGAATTTGACAAAATGTGTAAGAACTTACAAAATGCCTTCATTTAAAAACGTTTGTAATGATAGAATATGCAATATGAAAGTTACATGATCATGCTGTTACCCATTATGGCGCTCTATTTTGGTAAGACTTGTTCATGTATTTGGTGTGAGGAGGCATTTGTTGTTATTCAGTAGAATAGTGAAATCCTACATTTAAAAGCATAGTTTGCATTTCATTATTTATTTTTTTAAATCTACTGTACAGTATACAGTTGTATAGTCCTTGCACACGTGTGTGTTTGTGTGCGTGCGTGTTTACAGTACGTGCGCGTGCATGCACGGGTGCATGAGCACGGCTCTGCCCAGCCCACAGGCACTTCATCACTCACCAGCTCGTCCGTGAAGACAGGAACGTTTGTATTGAGCCACCCTTGCCAAGCCTGTCATTATATAGATTTTCAATTTCCAGAAGTTTATTCTGTCCAAATAATTATAAGGCTGCGAGGATTTCAAACAACTCCCCGAGAAGGCGCCAGGCTTGAGCTGCCGAAAGGAGCACACTGTGCTGTTGATAGTTAGAGTAAAGATTAGACAAGCCGACATCTTTAATCGGCACACACAAACCTCCACGTGCCGTCTAATTGGATTTCATAAAAGGTGGAGCTCTATAGCAAAGGCTTCATCCATCCAGTTAACTTTGGAATCAGTCCCGCAGGATAGCTTGTGCTGGTTATTGATTGGCATAATACTGCATATTTATTATGCAACAGCAGTGTAATACCATATGCCTGCTAAGAGTTTCCAGAAATGCAAATCCGCATTAGTCCAATGCACACACTGGATTATGTTAAAACCGCTGATGCTCTGAATCTGTGGCTTCGATGCAAAGGCCACTGGATAATGTACACTAATAATGTACATTAATGTACAGTATGTGCAATATGTAAGAGGTATGTGCACAAACAGGAATACGTCATTTGTAACACCAGGATTTCGGTAACTTCATACATAAATAAAGGAATGTGCTGTTATGCTCTGCTGCAGGCAGAGCATATATTGTAATTCACAATGAATGCAACGTCAACTTGATACATGATAAATATAAGCTGCTTAAAACCCTGCATGTTGGTCTCACCATCCTATGTACTGCCAAATGTGCAGTCAAAGCGATCACTCCTCCGCCTCCAATTTCTTTCCTTCTGTTTCAGCTGCTTATGTCTTTGGGCAGATTATTGCAGTCTAATTATCTCCGATAGAATTAAAACAGAACTCCAAAACTCTTGAGTAGAAGCTGGTGGAACATGTTTCAGTTGTCCTTCTCATAACGCCGGTAAGAGAGAGGCAAAATAATAATATGTTTCACATTAAAATGAATACAGTGATCAGTACATTAGGAGTAGTGTGCATTAATCCCAATGGCAGTGTAAGGCAACCACCGGGTCAAAAGGTGAACTCAGTTGCTATAGTGATGCAACCACCCAGCTGTGTGTGTGTGTGTGTTGTGGCGGATTGGAGGGGGTGATGGGGGGGTTGGGGTGAAGATGGAAGTTAACATATATTTTCACACCCCTCACTTTACTGCCTGCAGGTAACCACGGCAACCATGGCATTGCTCACCGGGGTCCACTCTGATATGGCCCCCTCCACGCTTCATGTCCGTGCTTTGCCAACTCCATCTTAACATCATAAATCTTCATTTAGATTAACAGCACAGGGTTGTGCTCAGGTCACCGTAGCAACACAATGCCCAGGCAGAGTGTTACCCTTCCATACACTCACAGAGATCAAGACACACGGGCTCCCACAAGGCCCACTGCAGGCGTAGTCACCCATGAACACACACACACACACACACACACACACACACGCGCACACATGCACACACATACAGTACATGCACACACACACACGCACGCACGCACACATGCACACACATACAGTACAAGCACACACACACACATTACATACACATACACACACATAGAGACACACACACACATACAGTACACGCACACACATACACACACACAACATGCACACACATACAGTACATGCACACACAAGCATACACGTATAAAATGAGGACAGATACATACTCAATACACAACATGTAGAATATGGATGCACACACACACACACATTCTCTTTCTCTCCTTCCCAGCCTAATGCTCCGTTCTCCGTGTTTGTGTTTAATTGGATGAAGAAGATGATACATAATGCGGGAAGGGGACAAACACAGGGAACCAAAAGCCATGTCACCCGCGGCAACACAAACCAGCAGCTACTTGTTGTTGACATTTTATCTCTGCTGTTTCCTTTTCTGCTCCACTGATACAAAGGCAGCTGTAAAATGTTTTAATGCTACGCAGAAAAAGCATTTTTCACTGCAGCCATTTCCTACTGCAAAGTTCCCAGGCATCCTAAGATGTCATTCTGTGTGTGTGTGTGTGTGTGTGTGTGTGTGTACACGGGCCTATGTGCAGTACTTTGTACAGTAGATGGTGCTTACTTCCTACACGAATAACCTGCAGCACTTCTGCACACCTGCCTGCTGGAGATCAATGGGGTTAATAACGGTTCATCTAGCTCCACCACCACTTGGAAAAGCTAAGCTAATTGTAAGCTAATACGCTTTTTGTCAAATTCACCAAAAATCTCCTCACATTTCCTTACCGTTCTCTGTGCGTGTTGAAAACATCATCCGATACTTCTGCACAGCCCTGGTAAATAGGGAACAAAGTGGCGGGCTCACAACAACAAAGCCGTAGTATACAGTTTACTTCATAGTGCGTTTCAATGTGTTAGGCAGCGCTGCAGAGGAACATTGCATTGATTTGTGCTCAAAGTTAGCGTTCTGGAGAATAACTAACCCTGCCTTTAACCCACCCTTGTGAAGATTGATTGATCTGCCATTCAGATGGCTGTGTGAGTGTGAAAGCGAAGTGGGTTTCCAGACTATATTCTCAGTATAATGAGCTGAGAGTTGGCTCAGGTAGTCTGGCTCTGCCCAACTAGTTCTCTCAGCTCAGCTCAGAAATGTTATAGTTTCGTGATACCATACCTGATCTCTCAGTCTGGATTGGAGACCTTCAATTCAAAAGCGTCTCACCCAATCAGAATGTTTAATATCAGCACGACATACAGTACGCTGTTGTCATCACCTGGGGGAAACCAGCTTGCCGCTGATTGGCCCGATTGAATCAAGAAAAGCTTTTGAGGGGCTCCAGACACATTCATTTTATTTAATATATTGCATGTTAAAACGTTTATTTGATTGCATACTAAAGTATTTCCTCCTTGCTCTCATTAATGAAGATTATGCACGTGTGACAGATTTACTTGTATATACATTATAGCCTGATACCAGAAGTGTATAGCACGTGCCAATATAAACACATGACTTGCATTCAAAAGCGTTAGCAACCTGCATTCTGTACCAGTAATGGTCAAAAGAGCGTGGCTGCCAGATATCAGTACTCCGAGAGGCGTCAGAGAGAGGTTAGTGGGATGAAAGAATGATTTCCCATAATTAAGCAGATAGACGCGATTACAGCAGCTTATCCACAGAGCGCTGAACTGCCTGCATACAGCTTCATTATGAAGCTAAATGCTTTGAATTGTCACTGACGGCTTAATTACACTTCGGCGGTGGAACAAATGCTTTAGAGCCATTGCGCTGCAATGCTCAGAACTGCTCCCCAAGACACCACTGTTCCTATTTTCTTCCTCTTTGTATTTGCCTAACCCCTCTCCTACTCTCTTTAATTTCTCCTCGACAAAGAAATGTGCCTTTTGCCCGTGAATATTACTGTCTATGATAACGCAAGAAGCAGTATGTGTGTCCGTGTGTGTGTGTGTGTGTGTGTGTGTGCATACGTGCGTGTGTGTGTGTGTGTGTGCGTGTGTGTGTGTGTGTGTGTGTGTGAGAGAGAGAGACAGAGAGAGAGAGAGAGAGAGAGAGAGAGAGAGAGAGAGAGAGAGAGAGAAAGGAGGGGAGATCTTTTTTAATACTTCTCCCTGACGGTCCTTAACCTCTGTCCACACTGTACAGGAGGCACAGAGAGCTCTGGGCAGTAAAGACCAGGTTGTACTGTTAGTTATAAAGGGGCTCTGCTGTGGCTTCCAGCCTCTCTGCCAAGCTCCACCGAGGGAGGCCAACTGACTGCACAGACTCAGCACTTCTTACTAGTTAGTGTCTAAAGTCAGGCACTGGGGCCTTTGGCTCCCGGGCCTTCTGTTGCATTACTGAAACAGCATGGAAGGTTAGGAAGAGGAGGGTGGGGGTTGCCCTATAGACTGGAACTAGACACCAGCTCGCAGCGGCATGCAGACGGAATGGAGGAGCATTGGCTTATGCTTATCTTTTGATTTTTGTTTTTGCACACTATACGTCGTCACGCGTGCGTGAAGAGGCGCACACAAACACAAACACACACACACACACACACACACACAAGCACACACGCACACCCTTGCTCCCTTCCCCTGAAGGCCTTCATTAGATAAAAGGAAAACAGCTCTTTCCCAAGCTGCAGTGCAATTATTCAGTGTAGTCAAGCATGTCTCTGTGTGACAAAGCAAATTGCTTTTTCGGTTTTCCGTTGCCGATACAGATAAGGCTTTCAAAATCTGAGGGGAAGCCTCGCGCCGCTGCCTTCGACACTGAAAGCGATAGCAGCAGTTATTTACCAATTTTCTGATGACCATATCGCCCGCACGTCCTGCATTTTTGGGCAGATAGATAACTGCGTTTGGCTGTTGTGACGCATAGCAGCAGCATTCAGTTTTTGTTCTGTCTTGTTGGTTCCTTTTAAGTACTTGAAACTCTGGTGCATTGATGAGGCACGGGGTGTGTTTGTCAACCTAGAAGGGTCCGTCAACCTGTTTTCAGTTATTGAAGACACGGGTAATTATCTTCAGTGAAAACCGGCCTCCACCTGTTTAAATGGCAGTATTTTTTGCAAAGCTTTTAACCTGCACAGCTTGACAGCGATGTCCTGAAATTGTCGGAAAAATCCTAAATTCTCTGCTTTTGATGCACACCTCAGCAAATGATAATGAGACATTTGGCAGATGGATTCATTCATGAACTACAACCCTCGCTGCTTTCAAAGTAAGCGGTAACCACATCTGTCATTGTCACAAGTGCTGAAGCCATTGTGGAAACTTAGAGTGAAATATACGAGCCAGTAATTTCTTCCATGAGAAGGTGAGGTCTCCAAAGGTAATGTCATTTCAAGTTAGTGCGAGGGTTGTTTTCTGGCAAGTTATTTTACCCTATACTGTTTTAGTCTGAAATTGTCCTTTTGTAACCACAATTGTAGCACCTGTTAGAATGTGGTATAGCATATCCTTATACTATAACGACTTCCATACAGTAAATATAACTTTTAGAAAGCAGGGGTTATGCCCCTGTTGTTTTAGTCTGAAACTATGATGGTGCGAGCCATTCCTTTAATGCTGAGTGTGTTTTAACTCTCTTTACTCCCGTGACCTCACATGACCCTTCTTCAAACGTGTATCTATTGAATTGCTTGTGTTTTAACCATAAAACGTGAGCTGAGATCCTGAGAGTGCCTTAACACAATGCTATCTATATGTTCATACAGTCTACAATGTAATAGTTCAGAGTACTTTTTCATAAACCCCCTCATGCTGAATATTCCAGATCAGCATTTAAACGTTACCAGTGCAGCACTAGTCTCTGTACTGAGGGCAGACCAGCACTGGGCCACTTTCTAAGGCCCTGTATTGCTCTGCCAGATGATTATCATTCCTTCATGTCCGAGTGAGTGAGAGAGCCGTTCATGGCTACTGACTCCATATTTATCTTATCTTAGCAGCTCCCTCCAGTACAGCCCTGATCAATACCCAGGGACTTAGAGCGAGAGAGATAGAGCGCGATGGAGGACAAGTCATCTGGAGAGAGAGAGAGAGAGAGAGAGAGAGAGAGAGAGAGAGAGAGAGAGAGAGAGAGAGAGAGAGAGAGAGAGAGAGAGCGAAAGAGAGAGACAGCACAAGGACAGATGTGAGAGTGTTATATATTTGTGTTGCCTGTCGGTGTGTGGCCACACACAGGGAGACAGATGGTTATGGGAACCTTCAGGAATCTCCTCTGTGATTATGGAGCACCGTCACTTGACTTTGCAATTATTTCCATCTTTGTAAGGCATCGACTGACCGTATATTAGTCAGGGGTGATTTAAAGTTGTGATTAGAATTGGAGGAAAGAAGTGTTTTAGACTTTTTTATTTTGTTATACAAACCAGTTGTACAGTCATTTGTTCTCATGATATGACATAGCTAAATGCACAGCATATAGAGCTAGTATTTAAATGTGCTTGAGGCGACGTCCTGGGGAAGTAGGCCTATTGATTATTATGTGTGGGCACAACATCATAGGGACCTTGAATTGCTATGCTATGACCGGCCACATAGGAACATCTGTCGGCTATCCTGTTACCATGGCTACTGGTTGTTATCAAACTGACATGGTAGCCATTGCATGCAGAAAAATACCACTTAGAAGGCGTGAAACCTTTTTGGTTCACAGGAGTTGTGCTTTGTTTGAAATTAGTCACCTCTCTTGTTAAAGAGGTAATGTGTCATATTTGGCACTGGAGAGAAATTAATGCAACCCTTTAATGTCACTCCAATCCACTTCTATGGAAGCGTATGGGTCAGGGGGAATGTTGTGCGCATCAGCAGACATCGGAGAGTCTGTGAATGGGCAAGGTTGTCACTTAAAATAGATTTGGCTTTAAAATGGAGGTAGAAGAGAGCTGACTCCACCGAGCTTCTCCCGCTCGCTGCTATGGAGAACCCGGCACAGGCACTTCAAAATCCTTTTGGTTTATGCACGTCAGAGCCTTCCGCGTGTGCACGGAATAGCTGATCAAGCCCACGCTGGTGCAGCTCCACTCCCGCTGGGCTAGGCAGGGACAGATGACATGAGGTCAGACTGAGGAATAATGATGAGAAGGAATAGTGGAAACAGAAGAGCAGTGGACAGAATGAAAGTACATAGGAGAGAGACACAGGCTAACAATGAAAGGGGAGAGATAGAGAGAGATGTCAGGCGTCAGACTGAGGATTGTGAGTGGGATGGGATAGGGGGGTACAGTGTTGGATCCTGTGGATACTGCTGACCACTCTAATTATCCTCTATTTTCTTCAAAGGTGCGGGCCGAGCCTTTGTGAATCCATCCCCAGGGAACCTAACCCACCCCTCATTTTCTCTGAGATTCAATTCCACTTCATTCTCCTCTGTCTTTTACATATAAAACACTTTCTTCAATCATTCCTTCAATGTTCATATCCGTATTATTTGACGGCTTGGGCCTATTCGGTCAGCGCTGTGACTGAAATCAATTCCAGTCTTATTTCAAGACTGACAGGCCCAGAGAGAAGGAATGGGTGTTGTGTGTACCTTGTGTGTGTGTGTGTGTGTGTGTGAGACAGAGACAGAGAGAGAGAGAGAGAGAGAGAGAGAGAGAGAGAGAGAGAGAGAGAGAGAGAGAGAGAGAGCGAGAGAGAGAGAG
>JAODOY010037352.1:0-63664 GCA_025399855.1 Forbesichthys papilliferus
ATATATATATATATATATATATATAGAGAGAGAGAGAGAGAGAGAGAGAGAGAGAGAGAGAGAGAGACACACACAGAGAGAGAGAGTATACTGTATACATATATATACACATAAAATATAAAATATATACACTGCGGACGGCAGCTTGATTTAGAGGGTTACATATCTAACCCTGGTACATTTTTTTGAAATATTAACAATGATATTACACGTCTACATACCAAACACAGACACAAACATCGTAAATAGTAGCACATTGCCTATATAAATCGTCATGAATTATTATACAACTGCAAACATTAATATGGCCACATATTTTTTTACAAGAAGCCTAAGTGTCACAGACACACCTTTGCTATTATCGTAGACAATAACTCAGATTAATTCGCACGTTTTGACTTATTGGTCAAGAAAACAGCAGCTGTAGACTATAGCGATTCATCTTTAACAGACTGCCGTCCGCGGGAGCGCGCAAAATCACTTTCTGTCAAGAAATCACTTTTTGGCACATCATTCAGTGCTGACACCGTTGTCGTTTCTGTTACGGTACCGGTACTATAATTGTTGTTTTATTTATTAATACCGGTATTCATAACTTCATACAACCTGAATATTTGAACAGTTAATGTTAAGGTAGTGCCTATTTGATTAGCACTCATTTTGTGACACTAGTGCTGCTAGCTGGGCTAACCTAGCCTTAAAATGTAAACAGTGGTCTTATGCAGGCATACTTGTGCGGTACGGTACTTACTTTCAGACATGCTTGACTGGTTGAACAATCTGCTTCATTCATAAATGACATGGTTGGGAACGAGTGTATCATAAATTATTGCAGTTACTAACGATATTCGTGCGCTAAGTTGTAAGTTTCTGTTCAGAATCAGAACTGAAGTCCCGCGCTACTGGACTGTAGTCGGAAGTCATCATCCGGCGCGCTCGAATTGTAAACACTCGCATGCAGATGGGCGGAGTTTAACCATATTAAACCATTTGATGGGCGTTTTGTTATGAAAAGAAAAAAATATCTTTCTTTGGGATTAATTAAAGTTTTAAATTAAACGTTTAACCAATTTTCTTAACATGCTACGCATACGATTAATCAAAACATAGAAAACACCACATACAAAAATAATACTTTTGTGTTGCAGGCTTTGGGGTAGGTTTACAGACCGCAAGATCACATTTTCCAAAACATTATTTCCAGTTGTGCCCCCCTCAGAGACAACTAAGGAAATGCTCTCAACTAATTTGGTGGGTTAAATGCAAGTTATATAAAAATTAATAAAAGTAGGCAATTTATATTTGACTTCTGGTTATGTATATTCAGCCAGGCTTAATAAGAACATAAGTGAGTTAATTTTAAGCATGACAGAATTTATATTATCACATAGCCACTGAGATTAAATTCTGATTCAAAGTGTTGTTATAATGATATGGTTTACACTCGAGTGGACCATCTCACATATCTTATGTTATTTTAATCACAAATATTCAGAGCCCCCCGGGGTGTCTTCATTTAATTTGGCCTGCTTGTTCAAATGTCGCACTCTAATTGTCAGTGCAAATGGTTTTTACTAATAGGTCTACTTGTAGTATTTAGTATAAAGTATTAATTATTTCCCTATAAAAACACAATATTCCAGTGTTTGCCTTTATTTGAAAAATTACAATATTCCTACTGAGCTGTTTATATGTTTGATGAAAATGTATATTTGACTATTATTTCCATGTACTCGGATTCATGTAAAATGCACCTATGCATGTATGATATATAATACTTTATACGGCTGGCTTTGTCATTTAAAGGTGGAGTCAGCTTTTCTAAGAAAATAGACTTTTTGTCAAATTCTGAGATTATCTCCTCATGCTGCCCACTCACTGCCCACACAACGTGCCTACTCTGTGTACACAGTGACTGTAAATAGGAACAAACAAAGTGGTGCAGACCACACCACACAACAGTATCATAGCCTTGACAATGTGTGTCCAATGTGTGGGGCGGAGCTTCTGCGGGAGCAGCCTATGACATCGAAGTGAGAGGTGTTTTTATTTTGATGAGTTCAAATTTCACATCTCTTCTCTACTTTCTTGCCATACTTATTGAACTTCTCTACTTTGCAAACTGCAGTCATGTCTCAAAATATGAAAAAGCAAAACGACTTGAGCGGAAGGCCTATTTGGAATATCCAAATGGAGGAATATGCTGATTACATTATCCATACAGTAGCAAATTTGGAATATTTCCATATATTCGGAAGAATGGTGGAATATCAGTGTGCATGTGCTATAAACGTGCTAAGAGACAGAGATAAGGGAATATAAGATCTCATTAACCTAAACCCATATGGTGATCATCTGTATAGATCTTCTGTCATGTTAGGGTCAACTCTTGGAAGGTATAAGATCTTTGTTACAGAAGCAAAACAAAAAAGCCTTGATCACTAAATATGTCGATATAGCCTATGTTGGAAAAATAATAACATTTTAAAATAATTTAGCCTTCATGGCTGCTGCTGACAATATTCTTTAATGTTTGCTTCTGTTGACTGGTGTTTGGCCTGTCCAGCTATTGACATGTTACATGTGACATTGCATAGCTAGGCAACATTTGGATAAAAGTGTACTAAGCGCTATACATGTACTGTAAATATAAATCTACTAGAGCCATTGAATTGTGCAGTCAGCTGCTCACTAGTCACAAGGATATTCAAAATAACATATAGTATTTATTCCGCAGAATTTTGAGATAAGGCTATAAATCAAGATCAAGATTTGCATTGTTTTATCAAATTGTTATCAAAATGTGGGTGCCCCACATATAAATAGTATATTGATGAACTGTATAGCTAATAGCTTAAATAATTTTGTACACGCAACAACAATATAAATGCAAAATATTTTGTTCCAATTTATTAGTCAAATATTGAAGGACGCATTCAGGATGGTAGAATATTTACAGCTTGTTGACTGTGGAATTCTGGTCTTGGTTTATTAGGACATATGTGATCAAACACTGACAAAGTTTGCATGCCAACATTCCTCTGGCCTATGTGTCCTTTCCTTTCAGTACAGCTTCTCTACAGTCTGTTCTCAAGACTTTCCCTTCAAAGCCCTGCCATTAAAGCCATTCTTTCTCATGCCATCAACATAAATCAATATAAACAAACAATGATAAGACATCAGCTTTCATTTGTAATCTGCCATTGCTTATAATATCAAGGTAAGATTATTTTGTACTTTGGATCTGCATATGAGCATGAATATGTCTTTGTATTTATGCTACGATGAAAAATATGTTTGACAGCTGGGCTTTCTGTTAGCAGAATGAATTGGGTTAAATCTATTACACATGCCATAAGTCCGGTGCAGCATTTCTACAACACATCAAAGCTTTAGGAATAAACTGGACAAACTAATTGAACTATCCTTTCTAAGGTGATGATTTTAAATGCACTTTGCGTCATCACTGGATGTGAACTCATTAGACGATCACATTACCGTATTTAGAGGTAGGACACTTTTGAAATTATTTACATCTGAATGCTTGAAATACATTTTTGGTATCTCTTCAACAAGGCTCCTGAAACAAATTGACTTACACAATTAATATTCTGTACTATATTATTAGTATTATGGCACAGGTACTGTCACGCCCAAGTAAAAACAAAAACACAAACAAAAACAAATAAAGTTGGGTAGACTATTGGCACCACATTCCAGGTATGCCTACTAGTATTGGTTCAAATGTGACTAGTGCCATACCCAACCTTTATACTCACTAACAGGAGCTATGTGCACAGGTGGACTTTTCACTCAGACTAATTTCATTGCATTGATTATTAGGTCTGGACTACTACATTACATACAAACAGGCTATGTCATGATGTATTGGCTGTAGAACAGCTAATAGTTTAATATATTGACTTGATTTGTATGAGGTTATACAGTATATTGAACTAATGTATGGTGTAATCCCCTCGTGAGCCACATGGGGGCAGTTGAGTATTGAATTGCCGATTGAGTAGGACTGCTAAGCCTTAGGCATTTCATCCAGGGATGTTATCAGGCAGGCCACTCCTTTTGAGGGATTGAACACACAACCTTTCAAGGTAGAGTTACACACAAATTATAAGAAAATGGAGTGATATATGTTTTAAAAGACACACAGACATGCAACATTGTGGTGTAGATCAAATGGGATGGATGCATGTATTCTGTTATGACATGCATAATATGCAGAATGTGCTGGTGTATTGACCATAAGCATGTTAACAGAAGCTAATTCTCATGGTTAAAAATGGAACATGATAACCATATGTGTATTTTGTTTAAGAATTATTATGATAATGAATGATCTTCAGTATAGCAGACTATTTGATGCAGAGGGGTTCATTTGAGAGAACAGCTTCATATACAATTATTTTGATGGAATTTATCCAAATTGAATGTAGAAGAGGAAATTATGATAGTTTTGTTGTGCTCTGACTTACACAAAGACATTATGTGTTAGTTATATATAGTTATATATAGTTAGAGAATTAGATTTCATTTACCAACAAATTATATAAAAAATATACTGTATGACCACCAGAGTGATTGCATAACTTGAACCTAACACGTTAGTATATGTATGTACACACATATATTTCATGGTCTTTCCGCGGCCCCGCTGACACGAAGAGTTGTGGAGATTGGAAAGAGATTTGGGGTCAACGAGCTGGGACCAGAGGTGATCAACTTAATTTCTCATATATATATAGGGGTACACATACACATACATACATACATATATACTGTATGTGTATGTGTGTATGTGTATGTGTGTATGTTTAAAATTAAAATAAACTTGCATACTTTCATGGACAATGTTTCAAAATGTAAATGTAAAAATATTTTTAAATGGTGAAATGTGACCATTATATAGAATAATCACTCAAGAGCTAACTTCCTCCCCTCGCCTATTGCTCTCACCTCAATTTTCGCTGAGATTACAGTATTGTCTGTCCAATAGCTTCAAAATGAACCAGCGCTTTACTCCCAGTAGGAGGCAATGACTGAACACTTCCCAATGTGTCTAGACCTTATTCCCAAGTTAATTTTGGGTCTGCTTACACCAGGCTAAATATTCTTTGCTTCTATTTCTATAAGCATTATACCAGCAAGTGCTCTGAAAATTATAACATAAATCATATTACATTTTAAAAAAAAACATTCATTAATTCATATGTTTTTTCATTCCAAATATGAGTAATGGAAGTGCTACATTAAGGTCAGTCCCGGCATCAAGCTAGATCCTGAAGATGTTTGTCTTGAGCTTCTGTGGAAGGTCCATTAGCACCACGTCACTAAGCAACTCTGTGCTGAACATTCGATACATAAACCACTGTTAGTCTCAGCCTATCCGTCCATTAGCACTACGCCACTAAGCAACTCTGCTGAACGTCTGACCCTCAGCTACTGACCGAGATGGTAGATCAAAGTTCTTGGCCTTGAGCCATACCTCACAATTGCTTGGAGGTAGAGTTTGGCAGTTCCCTTTACCGTGCTATAGGCCAACAGCACTGTGGTGTATTTGATGCATGCTACAATGAAGAGCCAGTAAAGGCTTGTGGAAGAGGGAGGCTACATTGACTGGTTCAATTCCAGACATGCTACAGCATTTTGAACATGGTGTAGGGTCTGGTTGCAGAGATACGGCCGTAGACAATTGCAGTAAACTGTAGTCTAAAATGATCAGAGCCTGCACCAGAATAATTGCTTCCCTAGAGGACTGGTCATTGTACTCGGAACATTTACAGGCTCTAGCAGCAGTTGCTTTAGCTGAGCAGGGCACTGGTTGTCCAGGATGACCTGCAGATGCGATCGGTGTGACAAATATTGAAAAGGAGAGTTAAGTATCCTCACCATATGAGTTCACAGAGCCAAGTGACTTGGTGTACAGGGAGAACATAGCCGTGAATAACACCAATGTTGATTGAACAATGCATTCTAAAATACCTAACCAGGCTGAAGTGATGTTTTTGAACATCTGTGGAGACATCTGTGCTTTTGGACAAGGATTAAGAGGGACGAAAGAGTTGCTGATGAATTTAATTTGAGACCATCTCCAAATGTGGTTTGGATTTATAGCTTTTACTAGCGCTGTAGCTTTTCAGACTTTCTAATATGGCCTATATATGCAAACCATTTGCAAGGAAATATCCAATACAGTTTACATTTTGTTTAGTTTTGATTATTTTCTTGGGGAAAATTATGTTATTTACTTATTTTTGAGCTTGGTACAGGCCAACAGAACCTATTGAACTCTGAGGAGGTTTATTTTATGGCAATGTTGCAGCTTATACCACACAATTGAATTCAGAGTTGATTAGTTTTAGTCTCAGTTACATACTGTAGCATTAAATCAGTTAAAACAATAAGAATTTACACAAACACTTTTTAAAACTCCTTACACATTTCTGAACAAAAAAATAAGTTGTGATTCCTATATGACTGCATGGATTGTATTGTTTTGATTCAAGACATCCTGCCAATCACTGAATCTTTTCTTGTAGCATCACATTAGTCACAGTGCATCTCTAGTCGTGTCTCCCTTCCCTTTCTCAGCCTTGTGTTAGTATGCCTTTCCTTCCATCCATGATTTCCATGAGAGTAAGTGGTTAACTAGCTGTACCTTTGAATTACTGTGTCACACATTTCACTGGAAGTAGCATACTGTAAGTCTATCTTTCAAAATGTGGCTTTATGAGCTGGAACAAATAACATGATGCTCTATCAGTTGCAAAATATTTGGTCAGAAGAAAACACACTCATGCATGCCTATCCCAAGGAAGGTTAAGATAATTAACTTAAAAAACACCTGGCAACTATTGCTCCAGCCTCCAAATCTATAAAAAAAGGTTCTGTAAAATAAGAGTGCCTAATTATTGCACACAAACATTATAGTAACTCATCTTTTCAAATAGCATTACAAAATGAGTTTGAGAATGTGACTTCAAATGGAACAGTAGCCTAGTTATGCTAATCATTACCAATTTATTTATTTAATTTCCTCGATGGTGGTTGTGATGATGCATGATCAACATGCATCATCATCACAACCACCATATATGCAGACGCAATCACAAGTCATCATGTGATGTTCTTATATGCCTAGTTCTATGGCCATAACATGCAATGAAAACAAATATAAACGTTAAAGTAGCTTTTTTATTCTGCTTATTTTGTATCTTCTATGGGTTCACCCCACCAAACCCTGCAGGGGCTAAATGCTTATTAGGCCTATAGACTACCAATAAAAAAATACAACCATGAACATTATGAGCATAGAATAATGATGGTTTTATTTGGACAAAAGGGTTCTCAACAGCCAGACAGTGGTATAGTGTACATTTACATCACAGGGTTTCAACCAACCAGACACTCATGAACAAACAGCATCACATAGGTTTAAAGAGGGTAAACAATATGAAAACAAGTCACATTCTGGTCCCTATCATAGGCACTCAGGCAGGTCTCTTACTGCGATGTTCTTTTGAATATTAGTAAGATATCGTCATCTTCACAAACAGAATTATTCCTTTCTGCATACATTCAAAATAATAATAAAACACGTTCTAAACACCACATTAGCAAAACAAAAGAATAATCACCAAGTGCCTTAAAAACCGTGCAAAGTGAGTCACACCTCTTCCAACAACATGCATTAGCTTGTAGGGGGAAGTGGAGCTAAACTCATTCACAGCTCAACCACAGCACAAGCAGTTCACAGAAAAAGAGGGAAAACCAATGATGAGATAACTCTACTGAATGTAATCAGTAGACAGTATATACAGTAGTGTAAGTGTTACCAAAGTATACACCGAAGCAGAAACAGTAAAGTCAGGTACTGATGGGTTCTTCGCAACGAAACTAAATTCTCTATTTCTTTTATATTTTAAACACAATCCCTTGACAGTTTGATGAGAATATTACATTGGTTTAACAGCATTAGAAAATGAAAAATCATGAAAACACTGTATTTACACGAACATGACATTTACATGACAGCGTATTACAGTTAAAAAAGTAAATATAAAAGTCTAATAAAAATCGATGTTGTGCACAAAGGCACTATAAGGTTCATATAAATTAACAATAAAAAAAATAAAAAACTTCTGTGTGAACAGTCTAGCTAAACATACAAATGTAGATTTAACTTCTAAACTGTGCTTGCTTTGCATTAAACAGCCTTTAGAACTGTCTTTAATAACATTTTACAGCAAATACAGCATCAGATGCAAGTTGCAATGTTTTATTCATGATCATAAGCGTTTTTATTTAAACTAATCAAATTAGCTTTTAAGTTGTAATATTGCCTCTACATAATGTTTGTGTCATGTTAGTTGCAGGTTCATAACCAGCAATACCACCAGAGGGCAAGGGTTCACTACATGGCATGATTCCACATACTGTACAGTATAGAGCATGCATCTGTATTTGACACATCTGCTTTCTTTGTTAAAACAAACACACATGTAGAACTGAATATGTATTATTCTGCCAATTGATAACATACAGTAAGCCAGACTTTAATCAGGTAAACTATTAGATAACAATCTGAACCATGTTTGTGGCATACATTCATATATTAAGTAACCTAAAGATGGATTTCATGCCTGTTGCCTTTGTCATGCTGATATAAACTATTTTTAAAAGTTTTTTTATAGTCGGGCAATTCAGTAATATCTGTTCCTTTACTATTTTAGGAAATTGTAAAACAGGTTCATTGCAAAACCAGGTCCCAAACAAGGTGTACAAGCCTTTTTCTGATAAACACAGGAAAGTAAGTTGCCATATAATTTGTGTGCTTTACATAGGCAAGGCACTGCTGAGGCAGACCATATATTGCAAATCATGCAGGCTGTTTGTGATGCTGAGTACGTAGGCACATTTTTTAAAGTAGCAACCTACACAAACCAGATTTGATCAGAAACGATGTATTAAAGATTGGAGATTAGGGGTTACGCTGTTAATGCCATGGCAAAAATGCAATTCCACTGTTGCTGTTCAAGCTTCATGGATAGCTACAGTACAACTAGAGAAAGTAATCTAAACATACAGTACACAGTAAATGCATGGATATCAAAGTAGTTAAGGAATTTGTTTGTCTCTTTTTCTGGTTGTTTAAATCTTGACACACCAATATCAATCCCTGTATGTCTCAACTTTTGTTCCGGCCTGTACATGATTAACACTGATTAACACTAACACAGGATTTCTACAATTACATGGTACATTACGGTTCTGAGTCTTATTACAGGTCTATGGAGACACCAGCATCTTTGTTTTGTTACGATATATTGTGTTCCAGTAAAAGATTCTTTTCTTAGTATTTTTTGTCCAGTTAGATTCACAAGGCAGATTCTTATAGTTTAACAGATGATTGAAAGCCACCACAATCAACCTGTGATTACAACACCATCATTCTTCTTACATTTACTGTAATAAATAAAACCTCAGATGAATGTGGGGAAGAAAGGTGAGAGAGAAACACACAACCCCATGGATGTTTCTTTAAGTGAACCTTGTCCCCTGTCCATGTCACCCACACATTTAAACAGGATTACTGCAATAGCAAGTAACAAGGGCATAAAGCCTGTCATCACATCATTACAATTGAGAATGATTGACTAAAGAAACAAAATGGTACGTGCAGTAACAACATCCCCCACAAGATGGCGCCCTGGGAATGCTGCTGGCCTGCCACTGCGCACACACACTGCTTTGGAGGTGTCCGCTGCACAGTGGCTAACAGAAGACAGGGGTGACACACCTCACATGTACGGGGTCAGTGTGTGTATGAATGTAAAGCAGGGACATGCTGAAAAAGCTGCAAGCTCAGTCATCTTTCCCTGGATAAATATATACGCTTCAGAAAATAAAACAAAGCCTGAATACTTTGGAATGATTAACATTGACCATACCCTTAAAGGCAATTGTACTACAATGCAATATAAAACATCAATTCCATATTGATAGATTCACTCTCGATAAGAGACATCTTTAACTAGCCAGTTCCATTATTTGATCTTACTGTATATCGTGCACACATTAGATATAGTTGTAATGTTTACATTTGGCAGAACATCCAATATATTATATTACAAACAAAAACACATGGTAACTTCAAGTAAGTCTTTATATACAGCCCAAAGGCTTGTGGTTCATTTAGCCAGTTCAGATAGTGTGTTTCATACACACCAGCAAGACTGGTTGAAACAGAACCTGGACAACCAGAAACTCATAGAAATATTGCTCGACTTATCTCTTACAGGAGGCCGTGGCCGCAAAGTATTTTGCTTTTATTGAGGTAATACAGATACTATACACGTTTTCTTTAGCATTCGCTTGTTACCATGTTACATTTTTCTTTTGTGTTGTCAAATCAAGTTTTACAGTGGGCTGGGCTTCATCCTAATCAATGACCAACAGATTCTCTGGCTGCTTTGTCGCCGTGGAAACAGGCTTACTAGAGCAGCTTCCTGAATTCCCGAAATTGAGTTAAGTCCCAACCCAACCAAACCAGAGGACAATATGTGTACCAGTACCAGTACAGTACCAGGCTCTACCTTGTGCTACATGGTGCCAGACCTATCCCCACCGTCACCGGGGGAACCCCCGGCTGAGGCGGTAGCGGGGAACATCTTGTCGGTGGGCGTGACAGCGGGGCTGCCCATCCCCGAGGAGCTGCTGGAGCTGCTGGAGCGGTGCTGGGCGGGCGGGGGCCGCGCCGGCCTGACTGGTGGGGGCCGCAGCTGGGCCCCGGCCAGGCGGGCCGACAGGCTGGGCTTGAAGGTGCTCATCATCTCCGACGTGGAGGTGCTGCTGCTGCGGCGCATGGCCGCGTCCGGGTCGCGGATCGCCATGGTGTGCAGCGGGCTGGCCGGCTCAGAGCTGCCCGGGGGGTGCTTGGAGGGCTCCAGCGTGTCCAGGACCACGTCAGGGGCCTGCTTAACCGTGTTCTGGCGCTCCAGCTCGCGCAGCTCATGCAGGGCGGTGCTCATGGTCTTCTCAATGTCCTGTTGGGCAAAGGAACGCACGCGTCACTCTACACTGTTGGTGTATAGCGGGGCCATGTGACTACTAGGGGGACGGACACTTTGACACGCCGGTTGGTGGCCATCTCATTGACTGACAATTATTATTATGACGACGACGACGACGACAACAAATAAACTACATTTCATTTAGGACGCCTTTCAAAGCACTCAAGGTCATCTTACATTGCAAATAGGCACAGAGATACAGTGACTGTCTCGCTGCAGAGGGGTACTTCTGGTTACGTGAAGTCTGGGACACAGCGGTGCCTAACTGGATCAACCGATATGATGCCCAACTACGTAACTCAATGACCACATTGGATGTTAAACGTATACTGAGAAATGTGTTGGAAAACCTAACGGCACAAGTGGCTTTTTACAGGTCTGTTAAAATAAGTATGGTTTCTACTTAAAAGAAACAGAAAAACGAATCTTAATCACTGCACTGTAGTTCCAGAAATACATATACATACGTTTGAGTGACAGTGCTAACAGCCTATAACATCTATCCCAATTCCTGGTAATGCTGAAGTGCTTCCATTCATTAGCAATGTATGCAAATGAACGGAAACGGCTAACTGCCAACTGCCAACACATTAGCTACATGATCCATTTCTGGGACAAAACCCTTTCATTGTGTCAAGGCATACGTCCTGATAGGCACCGTGAATGAAGTACACAGCACTGGACGATAAAGGTCAATAAGAGCCGGCCCAGTACCGACCTGATTACGCACAAAGCATGGTAGATGGGACTCTTCTCTGTATCCAACGGCTCCAGTGGCTGGGATAATGAGATGGCTATGGCAGAGGTCTACAGCACTCTTTACTTGTTATTCTTCTACAGGCATCCGTGTCCTTGAGGTATGTCTATCTGCCAGCTGCAGTCTGGCTCTGGCATTCACAGTCACAGCTGCTCTCACACAGATAGTGATGGCAAGCTGCCTAGCCTCACCTGGCTACAAGTGCCTCAGTGCAACGTCTATTTAAGCACATGGCAGTGACTCAGGACTGACGTGTGGCGTACAGTACCTGGAGCTATATATGCAGTACATATGATGCCAAACATGGCTTCCATTTCCATGCTGCTCCTTCTCATCGCATTTTCCTTTTACACATTCCTGCGTGTGTGCAGACTCAGGCGGACCGAGGTAAAGTTCGAATGAAATTGGATATTCAACAGATATAATTGCCTGCCGACGTGTCTGCCGAATTCTCTGCCGATGTGCGTCACTGACGGGCGAGCAAAAGCGGAGCTTTACTCCGTTGCCAATATACTACGGTGGCTATTCAGGAACAAGTCACTGCTGAACGTTTAATTTGTAATAACTCTGTATCCGCACGATTAAAACACATGAAACCAACGTTGTTTTACTCGTCTGAGGATTATTCACGAGGCACACCTTTTGTCCGTTTTTAATGTTATTTTAATGTTATTAATTTTTAATAAGCGACAAAAATATATATACACATATTGATCAATAACCAAGAATCTGCATGTGCTAGATACATTAATCCAACATTAATCTATTAAACTAAGGCCTCTTCACAAGGCAAATCCTTTAGATTTGACCAGATATGAAATTATGATTTTATGAAAATGAAATAATCATATTTTTACCATATATGGATCAATAGCTAGAAGTAGGCATGGTCTAGAGACACGAAACACATGTAATTCTGCTCGTCTAAGTCCCTCTATAAGGCACACCTTTTAGACATTTCAAATTATGAAATTATGAATTCATAATATTTTATTATTCATATTTGTAACATATATAGCTTCTAGCTATTGATCCATATATTGTAAAAATATGAATCATAAAATATAATTTCATAATTTCATAATTAGACATTTTGAAAAGGTGTGCCTTATAGAGGGGACTGAGATGAGCAGAATGACATGTGTTTCGTGTCTCTAGACCATGCCTACTTCTAGCTATTGATCCATATAAGGTAAAAATATTAATATTTCATTTTCATAAAATCATAATTTCATATCTGGTCAAATCTAAAGGGTGTGCCTTGTGAAGAGGCCTTAGTTTAATAGATTAACGTTGGATTAATTTGGATTAATTTTTTGTCGCTAATTAAAAATGTATAACATTAAAAACGGACAAAACAAAAGGTGTGCCTTGTGAATAATCCTCAGACGAGTAAATCAATGTTGGTTTAATGTGTTTTGGTCGTGCAGATACAGAGTTATTACAAATTAAACGTTCAGCAGTGACTTGTTCCTGAATAGCCCCCGTAGTATATTGGCAACAGAGTAAAGCTTCGCTTTTGCCCGCCTGTCAGTGCCGCACATCGGCAGAGACTTCGGCGGAAACATCGGCAGGCGAATATCTGTTGAATATCCAATTTCCTTCTAACAGGCGGAGGAAGAAATAAATGCAATGAAAGATTAAGAATTGGTTGTTGTTTTTTACAGTAAGTGAAAAAAACTAAACAATTCTCTAGCATTTTAGTATAGTCATTGTAAACATGAACTACATCTCTGTCCGTTCATCTCATTAGCGACCATTCACTGTCGACTTACAGCATGTGAGGGCTGAACTCAGTCAACTCTAACCTAACAGGAAGAAGACACACACACAGTATATCAGGGGTGGGGCATCCTGGTATTGGAGGGCCGCTGTCCTGCATGTTTTAGATGTCTCACCTGATTCAAATGAATGGACCGTTAGAAGCATGATAACGACGCGTTCATTACAATCAGGTGTGTTGGAGCAGGGGGACATAAAACATGCAGGGCAGTGGCCCTCTACCCCTGCTATATATCAAACAACTAGGAAGTCTGAATGCAGGCAGGCAGACAAGTACAGACATACATAGAGGTAGATTGTGTACTTTTTAAAGTACACAAAAAACGTTCCGGCGGAAGTTTGTTGGAGGCGGCTGAACTGAACCTATAGTACAACAAACAAGGTTGTATGTTCAAAGGTACAGTAGCCTAATGTGTAACTCGCCTAAATTTGAATTTGCCTACAGTACAGTAGTGTTTATATCCTTATTTTGTATCTAAAAGTTGTATGTAAAAGTTAGTCAAATAACCAGCCTACCGGAACCATACAGACCATAACAACTGCTAACAGATTATAGGCTATAGTATAACGTTCACATAAGTTATGCACTGCACTACAGTACTGTAAGGTAGTTGTTTTCAGGAATAAAAGGTCATGTCCGGTGTTTGATCTAATTTGTGTATGAATACTGTGTATCTTTGACTAAAAAAGTTGATGCTTCTCTGTATATCTGTTTGACACATTTGGCAAGAAGCACACTGAAGAAATATCTGTGCTATTCTTTTCAGTGTTGACTTTGAGTAAGACTTACTCTTGACTTGAAAAACACTGACTTATTCTCACCTGTGGAAGCTACTGTACAATCCTCTATCTATACTTTACATATCCACGTTAAATGTGGATATATAGTAGCCTACTGTAGAATAGCGTTTTTAACATTAATGAAGTGTAAACAAATCTATACAGTAGCCAATGCGACCATGTCACACTTTGAGCAAACCTCATTACAGATATTATTTTAAGGTCAAACCTTAAGCCTGGCCAAGCCAATGAGATGCACTACAGAGAGTAACATGTAAAACAATGAATGAAATAAAATTGGTGTACAAAATACAAAAGGGGAATGTTGCACAATGGTGACAATTATGTTTATCCTTAATAAATATATATACTGTGCTCCCAATTTTTAAAATGTAGGGGCACATGCTCATTGGGGGGGAAAGTAAGCGTAGAGCCCTGCACAGGTGACACCCCGCCACTGTTAAAAAAAGTAACTAAGTAAAGTTTACTCTTGAGTACATTTTAAATTAGCTACTTTTTACTTAAAATAATTTAATAATTATTAAAACAATAATAGAAATTAGATATTTTTGTACTCTTTCCACCTCTGACAGAGACAGACAGACAGACAGACAGACGTACCTCAGCCAGGGCCTCTGCCTCCAGAGCCTTGTGGTCTCCCAGACTGCTGTGTCTGGTGGCTCCAGGCCCTCCTCTCAGAGGGTGGCCCTCAGGGAAGGCCTTCCTCTCTGGGTAGTTGATGCTGCCGGCGCTGCCGAAGGTCCCCATGCGCCTCTTGTCGGGGCTCTCCACGCGGCCCCTGCTGATGGCCACCCTGTGGGGGCTGCTGGGGCAGGCGGCCGCTCTGGGCGGGGTGTCGGCGCCCCTGGAGGGGCTGTGGGCGTCGGCGCCGCTCCGCCGGCGCGGCGCGGCCGCCCCGTCCGACCGGAGCCTCACCCTGCGAGGGAAGAAGGTGCCCAGAGGGTCACGCGCCGCTGGAGGCTAAGGGGGGAGACAACGTGGCTGTGGCGCGGCCCCCCTTACCTGCCGATGCCCCCTGCCAGGGCGTAGTCAGGGCACTGCTCCGAGGGGGAGGGGGCGTCCGCTTTGCACGAGCCCCTGTCGTCTAGCAGCGGCCCGCTGCTGGCCTCGCTGTCGCCCTTCTGGCTCAGGTTGTCTGAGAAGGCGTCATCCCTGTTAGAAACACAAGGACACGGGTCACCCTGTGTGTGGGGTGCAAGCAGAGCATACAGCCTCGTAGGCCTGCGTCGAATCAGTCCATGTCTCTAGAGCGTTAACGGACCCTCGCATCAGCTGCCATACGGCGGAACCATGGGTACGAGGCTGCCGTAGTGTTGTTAGCTAGCCTGCGTGCTAACCAACACTATCCACTTGACGAACATCCATTTCATCAGCGCTGATGTGATTTAGCAACGTTACTGGGGCGGTAGGCTACTTCTACCAAAACAAAAATTACAAATATAAACGATATAAATAAATAAAGTTTTATTTTTCCCCCACAAAATAAATGTGTTTAGATCTAATCCATCCGTCGCACCGTTCATCAGTACGGTGAGCTATGAGATGCTTGAGGTCGTCAGACACTGATATTGACTTCTTATCAATGGTGGAAACGTCATTTTGTGCAACACCGTATATATTTAGAAGCCAGTAACTATGATGTAACTTACGTAGCAGCGGTGCAACAGAAAAAGAAGGCTCATCTAGTTTCAAACTGTTTCAACGTGTGGTCTCAGGTACACTCTGCACCCAATATTAGGATGTAACTTACGTTCAAGCTGGTGGTCATCAGACATTAAACCGTCCCTGACGGCTGCAACACAAGTGATCAGTCATTACGCTGGTTCAGATGAGTCACTCACAGGTCTTGCACCACGATATACTGGTGAGGGATGAGGCCGTCCACGCCGTTGTGACGGCCTTCCCACCAGTCCTCTGAGGCCCGCTGGTACAGCAGCAGAGATGCTCCTTTCTTGAAGGACAGCTCGCGAGGGCTGCGTCCAACGTAGTCAAACTTGGCTATGGCCTCGATCTGCTCCACCTCTGATGGTATAAACAGACACACAGCATGCAAACCATTAATTTTTCATTTGAACTCATTCTTTTTTTTTTTAAACACATTTTCTTTCTTGATTTCATTAAAGAATATCACAAGACATAAAAAAATAAAACAAATACATCTGCTTTAAATGGTACAGTAAGCAATTGTAAGCTAATGCTCTTTTAGTCAAATCCACCAAATATCTTCTCGCTATCCTCTATTTTACCATTCTCTGTGCGTGCTGAAAGAATAATCTGATGTTTCTACACAGCACTGGTTCCGAAAATATAAAAACATAAGCAAAGTGGTGCAGACCGCACCATAAAACACTATCCTAGCCTTGGAAATGTGTGTCCAATGTGTGGGGTGGAGCTTCTGAGGGAGCAGCCTCAGAAGTATAGTTAGAATAACTGATTATACCTATAAGTGGTACATCACTTTAATCATCTAAAGTGCTCTGCTTATTCACTTCAAAGTTGTCTGATAAGGAAAGCCCAATGTTTCCCCTCCACTGCTCCCTCTACACAATTCAGTTACATCGCTTACATCTATAACACGCTGAGCCAAGCCACACCGCTCTCATTTGCTAATAGGAACGGTCAAATAAATTAATTGCGCATTTTGGTGCCAAACTGGCTTATTAAATTCCATGTGCTATCCAGCAGGGGTCAGGCTAGCATAACTATGCAGAGAAAAAGCTTTCAGCATGAAATACAGTAAAACAAAAAGACAAGTTAAACCTGAAGATTCCACACAAGGTGAGACAGAAACTCATGATATGTGGAAACAAAGATATAAACACACATCTTATATCACAGATTTTAGACACACGAGCTTGAAGAAGATTTCCTATTATGACTTCACATTGCAGGGCTCCAATAAAAGAGCCTCTTGGTACTTAAGCAGGAGCCTATAATGGACAAGCATCTTTTGTTCAGCTTTACTATTCAGGGGGAGAGTACAAAGTGTGGGCACTCATGCTTCCCATGGCCAACATCACAGATGGAGCTCTGAGATAGAGTTACCCTAGCCTGGCCCTATGCAATGCACTGGCTCAGTGGCACTCTTTAGAAACTTTACTAGACCACCGTGACCACTAAAAAGGAAGAGAGACACTGCTTGCAAGATTACAAACAATTAACAACTTCCTTAAAACCATAAAGCATATCAATATTACACGGTACAGAACCAACACATATTGTAAAATCACACTAAATTAGAAAACTATGGGTATAGATTATTTAAACATTATTTCACAACCCCTCTGAAGGAATCTCTTGAGGTCCCCAAGTTGGAAACACTGCCTCATCATACATACACTTGCCTTTACCAGCCTAACATCAGTCACTCTGAGAAGTGAGAAAACCAAGCAAAACCCCATAAGACCACCCCATAGGACTTGTTTACAAGGGGGAAAGAGAGAGACTAGCTTGACATATTCAGCTCCAAACATGCTATATCTTTTTTATAACCATAAGCTGTCTATTTAACCATAAGCTTCAGTCAGACACATTTTAAGAAAGAGGTCTTAATTAAAACTCAATAAATACAGTCATGCTGTTTGTGCCCAAAGAAAGACATTAGCTTTAACATATGTATGGCAAGTACATGGTAGCCTTTTCTTGAGAGGATGCTATGTAAACACACACAGTACTGCAAGAACATTTGGGAACAGACCTTCATCACTTGTGTGTGGTTCAGTTCCATTATCAGCCTCATCAATGGTTCCTGGCTCACTGTGGGGACTGTCACTGCAGGAGATCAAAAGTGTTTAATGAATATGACACATGTAAACGGACAGGCCATAGAACTCAGTGTTCTGTGAAATCCATGGCAAATTAGTAATTTTAGTTTCGAAATGTCAAATAAATGTGGTATTCTTAAAATAGCATTCTTTAATGTACTGTATGGACTTTTGACGTTTGATATTTCACTATGCCCTCAATTAATGAGTTCCAAATACTGTAGCTAAGTGGGGAAGATTATACAGATCAAATAAAATAAGGTTTATGAATGAGGATAATGCTCAGGATAAAGGATAAAGGATATTTGGAGAGAAATCCAAATCGTATTTCCATTAAAGTAGGGATGTTAACAATTAATCATTGATTGGTTGTGAAGAATTTGGTTGAAGGTGAGTCGGTGTCAAATCAAAATATGAACTCAGAACGACTGTAGAGTCGTTCTGAATTGTATCAATGCTAGGAAACATTTAACTACGTGGCAGCAATAAGACGATACATACAGAGTATACTATGTAGGAGACAGAAGACTAGCCTCATGCGGCCATACGTTGCATTGAGATCACGAGCAGCTGCTGTCCATAGCATAGAGCGAGAGAAGGGAACATTTGGCTTGCTTGATCTGGGTCCATTTTGAGTTTATAAAGCGGCCGTGCCCACAGTAACTGTAAGCACTGCAATGCCATTGGTAAACGCATCACAACTGCAACGCTGTGCCATTGGTGACGAATTGGCACAAGGACGCCACCCCACCAATGCCACTTGGGCCCATGCAGAGCAGGTGTTTCAGCCACTGGATTGGCTGTCACCAGGATGTGTTCAAGTCTCCCCATGATCACACAATGACATGCTCATCTCCCTCAATAAGAGTCAGTAGGCTTGGTCAAGGGCATGGACAGAAGCCTTGTTACGTTTGAATGAGGCTCGGTACGTTAGTGTAGTTAAATACTGTAGACATACGTACCGTTTTTATTAGACGTGTCATTCACCATTCAGAAATTGTCAGGAAATATAATGATTTTATTATATTTTGACGTGGTAGTAAATATGACAAAATGCTGAAACTTTTATGATAAAATATTGGTTGTTTACAACTGCTGGTGTATGACCTGTCCAACTGATGACAAATATACTATGGGTAAGTCGCTTTGGATAAAAGAGTCTGCCAAATGCCGTACATGTAAATAAAATGTATCATTATATTAGTGTGAAAAAGATTTGACTGAAAAACAAGCATTGCTATAGGCAGAATGGTCGTGTTTTTGGTCAATTCACTGATTGTTAATGTTGTCGTTGATGGAGCAAGATTGGAGTAAGGAAATAACTTCACATCCCTACTTTGACGTGTTGACTCTGTGGTGGAGCTAACACTTACCAGTACTCCTCTCCACCAGTCATGCACTTCTCGTAGACTGGGCCATCCAGTTCACGGAGACTGGGAAAGATCACTTCATGATGGATGATAATGGTCTTGATGACCTCATTAACGTGCGCTTGGCAGGCTACGGGGTCTTGGCCATCTGGGATGGGCATCAGGGTGGGACCAAAACAAATAGCGAGGTTGTAGGCGTCCATCATGTTCTCGTCGCTGTACTGGGAGACACTGCGGAGAGAGTCAACCGTGTTATTCACACAGGGAAGGATCATTCATTAAACATGTACTGTATTCATTTTCTGTGAACTGCTACTTCCCTGTAATAAAAGGGCTGTACCTTTACATGTGGAATTGACATTTGTGGTTGAAACCAGTGTTAACTATACCATTGTAGTTTGAACCTGAGAGGGCATTTCCCTCCCAAACCAGAGAGTCTCACACTGCTTTGAATTCAGTCACCATTCTCCCACCTTCCGCCTACAGCAGGGGTTGAGAATCCTGGTCCTGGGGGGACTGCATGTTTTAGGTGTCTCCCTGCTCCAACACACCTGATTCACATGAATGGGTCGTTAGAAGCCTGATAACGAGCCGTTCACTAGAATCGGGTGTCCAGGACCAGGGTTCCACGCCCCTCCCCTATAGCCACAGCACTGTCTCTCACACAAATGTGTGTCAGACATTAGCAACCAGCTGGGGTGGAAATGCAAGGCTCTGGGGCCACTATGACACATATGCACCCATTACATGTTGCAGGAACACCTGCGATATGCCCGTTGTGTCCTGTACGGTTTGGCAATGCGGCCTTTAATTTACTTTTAATTCACGGAAGAGTTTTATGCTACCTAATAGATGTCCCATATGTTAGAGAGTAATGTCATCATATCGCAAATATAGCTACTGTGTGTAGCTACAGTACATAATGGAGAAATGTGAGCTTAAAGTGAGCCTTGTGCACTTCATTACACAGTGCACTGATTACACAACTCCTACCATAAATTAACTTAACCATGCATTCCTAAGCTCTCTCATTTGCCAACCCATTCCACATTGCCATGTGTATTATAAAGGGAGTGATTTTGAACTGATGTATGTCAAGAGGTAAGGTGGAGCAGTATATCAACAGCTGGTACTGCTGGTACTGCAATACAGAGGGCATAAAACAACAGAGTTAAACCTGGGGTGGAAAATACAACTCTTTGTTGTGCTGGGGGACATGGTAAAGGGAGCATTAATAACAGGGAGTAAATTGGACGGATATATTGCTTGGGCAAAATATGAGTTTCCAGGCCCGTAAATATTCCTAAAGCACTGCAGACATATTTAGCAATGCATAGCATCAGCATTGGGTCTGTGCAATACATCTTTTGAAATTGCAGCGATCGTGAACCTATCCGATCTTTTTCCGATGAAGTATCATTCCACACTCATGATTATGATATGAAAGTGCATAAGATCCTCTTGTTTTCAAACACAAAATGCAAAGCTTTTATTGCCCACATAACAAACGTGATTTGCAGTTAAAGACAGTGAACATGGAACTTACTGATTTAGGAAAGCAAAAAGGTATCTCATGACGATGATGATTGTGCGAGGGAGGGTCACAGTGATTTGCTGGACGTGATGTGCTCGCTCTGCCCCTGACTCCAGCTCTGATTGGTTCAACAGAGTCACAGTTAGATTGCTGCACATAACGGGAGGGAAGGCTTACAGGTTTTGCTAACGAGCTGGGTTAATTAGAGTTGAGGGGCCCGCAGGCCAGTAGTCTTTTTGCTTAAAAACATGCAGTCACATATTCAAACGCTCTGCAAAACAGCAATAACACGAAACGTATATTGACAACCACTGTAATATAACAATGTGAGCTACTACACTGTTTTCTAGCCCTCTACACCCATGTGTGTTTTCATGCCATATTTTGTTGTTGTTAATGTTTCTAAAGCAGTGAGTTTTGCGCTTTGAAGACACCCAATTAAATAATAAAAATATATGGGATATTTGTCAGGAACAATGTAATAAGAATTGAACAAAATTTAATTTACAGGACATAGCAGCTTGGCATTCTACTGTATGTTGTCAAGGTAACCTAGCTAAAACTGGCACAGGTAAGAAAATGGGAGATACTGTAGATTTCATATGTGTATGAAATTAACTGAAAGCAAATAAGACCTGTTTTATATTTATTTTAGTTTGTCTTAACAGAATACAGTTTCAGTTTGTAATCCTTTTTTGTAATGCCTCTTTCACAGCTACCTGTAGTTTTAGTGTTTTTAGTTTTCATTAAGGATAACAACCACACTGGGACTGTAAGAGCTCTTGTTTGACATCACAGCATTAACCAGACCTCACCATGCCAATCACTGTGAGGCTGCAGCGAACATGCAAAGAACGAGGAGGCTTTAACAGTGACACATGACACTTTAATAGATGCCCCATGCTGCACTTCACCCAAGCCCTATGCCATACTGAGTCACTGAGCTATTTGGGAGCAGGGAAAAGGATTCTGTGGTGTGCTGACTGTACACATGGTAGTCTGATGGGGCCTGCACTCTACTCTTCCTATTGGGTTTCTGTTAAATAACAGGTCCTGGTCTTCAGATTGTTTCCATGTGCTGTGCTGCATGCCTCAGCCTGCTTCTGCTCAGATGCTATCCAGCAAAACAGACCCCACTAGCTAGCTAGAAGCTTTTACTGAACTGTGCTGAACCACGCCACTCACATCATACACTACATTAGCTTTAAGGGCATATAGCATATCACCATATCCATTTTTTTCCACTAAATTCAATTAAGCAATATTTTATTTATAAAAGGACCATCTGCTCATTTCTTTTTTGGCCTAATCCAGCGAATAACACATACGTGGGTGTTCTGGGAGATTGTCCAAATCATACAAAACAGTGCTGGCCACTAACTTAGTGTGCCACAATAGGTGTACAAGACAATCTTCTCAGTAGAGAACTATAGATCAATATGTATCGTCATATAGTCCACCGCTAAACCACTAAATATTGACATTGGCTGCAAGTGCATTTGTGTATTGCACACACACAAAATAAATAAATAATGATTTTTATATATACGCATACATTTCAGAATCAATATAACTGTTTTCCATGACTTACTGATGGTGGAGATTAGGTCCAAGAAGCGTTCCTTCGGAAACAGTGGGTTTTCCAATCCCCTGAAATACAGCTTCAGCACCCCTGCCACTGAGTTGATATCGTGCTCATTCTGCTCGTCAATCAGAGGGTCTTCACCTGTTAAAAACAACAGATTAAACGTGGAAAAAAGACAAGAGTAACAGAGCAGCGCCTGATTAGGCAACCAAGGGCAGATACATTGATTGACTAGAAAATACCCTCCAAATGCATGCCTCTGCTGAAGAAACTAAACATACGGAAATGTGCTATTAATTGCAGACTGTCGAACAATGACTCACCTCTCTCAAATGAGTTTTTAATATCGTTGACCTCCACTTGTGAACCTGGCACGCGGAATATGCCTTGCTGTTGCAACCCTGAAAAAGCACAAAAACTAAAAGACTGAGATTAAGGCCCACGATTATCTCCATACCCAAACACTAGTTACATGAAAGCCTGTCAAACGCACACAATGTAAAATGTAATGTAATCTAATCATGAAAGGAGGCGACTTTCTATCCAGGAGAGGGCCCCTCTGTATTGCCGTAACATATGGGTTCAGTTTGGAGGCTCCTAATTAGGTTTTAGGGAGTTTCATTAGGTCCAGACCCAGGGCTAAGATTGCAGAGGCTCCAGGCTACAACTGAGCTGAAGGTAGAGGGGAAGGAGTTATGATGGGGGAGGTGTCTGGTGTGACTAAGCAACAACCATATACTGTATGTGTGATCCATTCATGGCCCAGACGCTGAGCTTTGGATAGGCAGAATAACGACAACTGTTTCAATCTCTTCCTGAAGCCTTTATGAAGATATGATTACTTTAGAGCCGTTCATGGAGATATTCTGAACTCTATTATTTAAAGGGTTGCTACGGACTAAAATGAATCTCCCTTTCTTTCTGAGGTAGTCATCATTATAGACAATAGAGGACACCTACCATAGAGATTGATGTATCTAATACAGCTCTCCACAACAAGTGGAATCGGCTGACCTGAGTCCTAAGAAGAAAAAAAATGTAATAATGGAAACGCGAGACACAAATCAATAAACAATGAAAGTGGTAAACGGTTGGTGCTAACCTTTACATCACAATAAAATGCACAAAGTCATGTTAAAGTATCAAAAATATCAAACATTGATAGTCTTATGGTCTATCTATACTGTATTCATGGGATAGACACTGCTGAGCATGTTTGAAGGAACAAACAGCTCTGATAGGCTCATAAACATCTTTGTGAAGCACAATTCATAAGCTGCAGTAAAGTGCATTTTTATTCATTACCCGATAGTCAGGACAAGCAAACAGAAATGGCATGCAAGCGTAGCCCGTTAGAATTAGCATGGCCACGGCAGAGAAGCAGAAGCAGGTATATTATACAATACTGTAGCTGGCATCGGGCCCCAGTCTATACCCTCCCTCATAGCAGTACCTGAATGCGGGCACGGGCATTCCTCCGTCCTCTGGAGCAGAAAGCAGCAAAGCAGTAAAGGAGGCAGAGGAGCAAAGTTAGAAAAGCTCAGGTGACAGAAGCCTCTCTGGATGTTAGAGAGGCTGCAACAAGGGAACTGGCATGGGATAGCAGGGGATAGGGTTTGTGGTATTGAGGGAGAAAGACCAAAGCAGCCCCACTACTCCTCTGTCTGTCTGTCTGTCTGTCTGTCCTGACACAGTAGCTGTATTTAGGAAAAGCAAGGTTAAATCCTCTGTGCCCACAGAGCAGGGAGGAGGATTAGGTGTTACTGCGGTAGGAAGCGGGAAGAACACAAAGCAGGAGAGCGGGAGAGGCAAAAGCTCTAATAGCCTTTCCCTCGCCAGGCCCACAGGGTGCAGCTGTGCCACAAACCACCACCAGGGGGGTACCTTGATGAAGGTCTCCATATTGCCGTTAAACAGCTTATAGTTATACACGGAGCGCGGCCTAGGCTTCCGCATTTTCTGGGGTTTAGGGGGCAGAGTAGGGGGCCTAGAAAACGATGGACAGAAACAAACACCATAGTCTGAGAACCAGTTGTGGAAAAACTAATATGACCAAGCTGTTCCTTTTAAAAAACATTAAAACCCCTGCATGGCGATAACAGGACTGTGTGTGGGATAAAAGTGAGATTGCCGTTATTTGAGCTTGAACTTGCCCTTGAATAAACTCGTAACAAGTCCGGAGGGAACTGGGTCACAGAAAGGTCCAGTTCTCTCATAACACATTCACTCATTATTTATTGAAAACACACCACTGGTTAATGACCCCTAACTATTCTTTACAACAGTGTTCCCCAATCCTGGTCCTAGAGGGCCGCTGGCCTGCATGTTGAAGATGTCTCCCTGCTCCAACACAGCTGATTCAAATGAATTGCTCGTTATCAGGATTCTAACGCTGCTTTACAAGGTTAAGAGAATCTATCCAACCTGCTTATACAGTATTTCATGTTAAAAGTTATAGTGTGGGAGAAACTGTGACTTTTAGTTGGGTTGTAATGTGACCAACTTAGCTATCTGGAAACAAATGAAGTGTTTCCTGTATTATTCCATACTTAAGACCAATCATAAATTATATATTGAATTTCAAGTACAATCTGGAGTTCTTTGGTTCCATTTTACCTCTCTTTCACTCCCAAACGATGTCACAAACAGTTTATTTTCAACAATCCACCAGAAAAAAAAACGTAACATCTGATCTGTCACAACATCATTAAAAAATATATGTGAATAGGGGGGTTGCATCAATGAATCACGCAATGCAATGCAACAAAATACTGCTATGTCAAACTATTAAAAACCTAATTGTATTAATTTCACACATTGTTTGTGTTTTATGTTTGCGCTCTAGTACAATTATACAATTCCTATAAGGAATCTTACCTTGTTGTTCCACATTCGGCTCTTTCTCCTAAGTGGAGAAAAATAAAGAGAAAAGCATAAAGAAATGTCAGTGTTTTCATGGGGCTTATTATTTGACACATTTAGGTATTATTGAGAGAAATCAGAGCCATTTAGTGGGAAATTAATGGCTACGGGCCAATACTATGCTTAGGACAAAGCTATTCACCAACGGTCCCACCATCCTCAGGGGAGCAGCAGGGCCCTATAGCTGTGGGCCCGCTTCTCAGAGCAAAGAAAAAGAAGGGCTTGGGGGTGGGGCGGGGCGTCTAACACTGGTGACACTGAGTGATGTCTGTGCCGCCTCACTGAGCCTTTTGTTCCCATATGAACACATACATATACAAACGCCACACGCACGCCCTCTGAACTAGAGCTAATACAAGAATCGCACAGCGCTATCGTTGCTAGATTCATGTTCGGACATTTTGAAACCGTTGTGCTGTGTTGTGATTAGATGCGTCTTACAAATGTTTAAATAATGTTACTTAATGCACTACTTTAAAACAAGAAACCAAGATAAAAGGTAAACAAATATTTCTGACAGCATGGATATCTGGTGAACAGTGATTGGACCACTGAATAGAAAAGGGACTATCCCTGTTCATAAGGAAACAAAAAGGACAAGGTGCTTCCCACATTGTTTCTTTACTTCAAATGAGAACAGACAAAGAAAACGAAGGCTAAACTATTACTTTACAATTTGACAGATGGGAGCACAGAATTGCCTTCATGCGAACCAAGAAGCAGCCAATTCCCCTCTCGTCATATCAGGCAGTAATAGGCCTGTGTACGTTCTGGCCAGTGGAGCCAATCATGAAGAAATCAATCGCACCTTTCAAGCGTGAGTAAAAACACATTCCGCGTCAAAAACGACTGCGAGAATCTAAGACAGTTGCTAAAATTCAATGAACATTCACAGAAGGCTTTGTACAGAAGTGGTTTGCAGACCCCACAAGAAACATGGTCTGCGGTCCATATTGATACTATTCCCTATAGCCTACTCTCACGGTTAATTTCATTTCACTCTCTCTCTCACACACACACACACACGCACCCTGATAAACACGCAGACACACACACACACACACACACAGGACGTACTAATGAGCAAGACACAGCCGTGATAGATCGTCTGAATAATTCAGCACGGGTTGTACCTGCAGACGCCATATGCCGTTTCTGTTAGCTTTACGGTTGCGCCCGTCTGTGCCCAGCGGTCAGGGGACACACACCCAGCCACTAGCCAAACATCCCAGACGCAGGCTGGGGGAGGGGGGGGTAATTAAGACCAGGCAAAGCGGTAAACACGACACGGGCGAGCGTGCGGTGGGGAGTCGCGCGGTAACGAGCACGGCCGCTGCACCTGCGCCGGCAGGCCACAGCTGTGTCCGTGAGATGGTCTGCTCTATTAGGTGCACCCACGACAGCTGCTGATACGCTATGAGGGCTGCTGATTGATTGGCCGTAAACTGTTCCAGCCTGATGTGGCCATGGTCCTTACGGGAGGGGCTTATACGTTGGACTTTAGACGGAATCACTGTGGAGACCAGCCCACTCCTTCTCTAACCAGTGGAAATATGTACGGCTGACAATAGAGGTGCATTCACATTCGGAGGACTGAGGCGAACATTCGAGCCAAAAGCTTTTTTTTTATTTTTATTAACATTTTAATTGAATTTGTTTTGAATTTTTACTTTTTAAAAACATTAAAAATTTACTGGAACCCTTAGTCCAGCATCTATGCAGGTTCCCTGAGAACTACCGCCAAAGACCGTTTCTGTGACCAAAGCTCTTTGGTTTTCTCTTGTTTGCCAATTTGAACGCACTTCTGATGTGAGCCTTTTCTGCTGGCCCTCTTGAACATCAAGCCTAGTTTCTTTATTCCTTTCACCCGCCCCTTCAGAGACTGCAGCCCACTTTTACTCGTCCACTGATTCTCATTAGGTACAGTTTTATCCCGAGGGCAGATATTTTACAGACCTTGATATACGGATCCAGGGGGTCATACATTTTGCATGAAACATGAAGTCAGGTGCCTGCCATAAGGAACACTAGAGACGGAATAGAAAGAGAGGGGGCCCTTACCTTCACCCAGGGTCTGCTTCAGCAAGTCATGTTTGGCCTGCAGTTTAATAATGAGGTTGCTGCCATTCAGAAACTCCTTGAATTTCTGTCAAATATAAGATAAAAGCACCCATGGGTGATTAACACAAACTCAATATATCACCAAAAGTTTACAATAAGTTACATTTCAGATATATGCTAGCTAGCAAAGAGGCTATAAGAAATGATTTCAAGTGCTGGAAATGAGGAAATGCATAATCACAAAAGCAATGCTCAGGCGTGTAACTCAAACGTGCAACAAAAGTGTGCGGGCAGTGGGGTTGACGAGACCAATTAAAAGACAGGAACTCACTGTGAAGTAAAACACCTCGGTCTCCTGCTGGTTCGCTCTCCTTTTGGACACGTTCAGCTTGCCCATGTAAGACTCGGAAGCCACAGACTTAATGGACTCAGTGGAGCGGCTGTGTTGGAAGGCATCAGATACATCAAAGTCCTCTACTGTCAGCATGTCCTGTAGCGTCTGCATGGTGGCGTCCAGGGTCTTCCTAACCTGCGCACAACGTCAACAATGAAGAATGACAAGCATGAGGCAGGAGGGTTTTCTTTGTTTTGTTTTTTATACTCCGTCTCAGTCACATTACCTCAGCCAGGGGCAAGAGGACTTTCCATATCATGGCTAGGTACATTTTCAAGGGCGAGTATGAGTAATTTCCTTGCATATCCATTTCAAAAGACAAGTCGGTCCCTAAAACAATAGATGACCTTGGAGTTTTACTACTTTTGACATCACTCAGGATCTTTATACATTAATGCAGCTTGGTGGCAACTCATAGCCCACACACCTGAATAAGAGGCGACAATGAGGAAAGTACATTTTCCTACCGGTGGGGAAGGCAACTAGCCTGGAATACCCAGACTCAAAATTCACTTTGTCAATAGGGTCTGGACACGCTCCATTGGAGATGGTTTGCAGTTGCATCGTAGTGGACCTTGACTTTAAAACTATCAGAGCAGTCTAAACATTTGGCTTCGTTACAACTGTTCTTCATCTAGCTCCACCCCCGTTGCCACAGACAGAACTACATATTAAACCAAATGCTTGACTTCTCAGGTAACACAGCCAGACTAGAAGGTAGCTAGCCAGGCTCAAAGCCAGGGCACAGGCCTATCTTAGCCCTCACCTCCTCATTCTCAATCTTAAGTGTGGCCAAGCGGGACTGCAGTTGGTGGAAGCGCATCAGGAGTTCGGTCTGGACCGGCTGCTGGGCGCTGACCTGGCATACCTGCAGTCAAATGAGAACAGGGTCAACCATATGCTTAAAGGGCTTATCATTAGATTATCTTTTTTGTCAACACAGCCTGCAACACGGTTTTCTTTCCCTCCTACTGTGACGTTGATCTAACTAAAGAATAAAAGATTTTGAGTTTGCTGTGGATTCTCTAGTACACGTGGCAATATTGTTTAAATCCTGAAATTGCATGCTGTCAGGCAGTACTAAAGTATATTTGAACATGGCATACTCAATGCCAACAGGGACTCCTAAAAGAGCCTCAACCCTGCCCCTTGTGGACAAAACAGCTTAGTGTCTTTCTTGACAGAGTGACACGTCATTAAAAATACAACAAATGAGCTCTCACTTCGTCGCCCATATGTGGGAGGTACTCAAAGCGCATGGGGGGGCAGAACACTTGGTTGTGCATATCCATGATCTTGTGCTTGTCACTGCGGGAGTCCAGATTGTCCACAGCATTCTCTATGATATCAAGACCCTCGTGGCGGGACGTCTCCAGATTGTACTCCGCAGACAGGTAGGTCCTGAAGGTACGCGACAAGCTAGCATGGTAGCCCAGATCACAGCACTGGCAAGGACAAAGGTCAACAATCACAACAATGTGAGGAACTAAAGCAAGTCAAAATAACTAACACTAAGCTGTCTATAATCACCTAACAAATCAATAACAATTTACAAACCAAAGCACAAGCAAAATGTCAGATTCCCTTCTGCCATGTGTTTTTGTTTGAAACAATAGGATCATGAGATATGAAGTTCACAGGAATGAAGGAGCTACAGTATATTACACTTATTACAGAGTGCTACATGACCTAACCCAATTAGGCAGAAGGTATCAGTGTTGGGTAAGCAAAGAGAAAGCTTGCGGCTGCAGCTGACAGCTTTGTGAATCACCTAAACGCTCTTTAGCACCGAGGTGGCCCCTCACTGTACGTGTTCATAGCAAAGTGCCACTGTACTACGCTCTCAAAAGTGGTTCACTAGGCTATTGGGACATATGTGATAAATGTCAAATTATCTCTATTTTAAAACAGGCAAATGGACTAAAATACATTCTCATTTGCAAGCGTGACCTGTGGGAACAGTTTAATGGAGAACAATCGTCTTGTCTCCCCCTCCCACCCACCGAACACACTGTGTTAGCTGGGGAGAGCTCCGGTGGGGCAGATTTAGCTAACTTCCCGCGATAGTTGCTAAGGAGAGAGTAGTGCTCATTCACAAACACTGGCCAGGTTTTTCCAATTCAGCCAGGGGATTCCAAGCCTCATTATTGAAATATGGATGTACCACTGGGTAACCTAACTCACTAACAGTGCACAGAAATACTGAACAGTTTCCAAATGTTTCTGACTGACCGTAATGACTCCATTCATTAAGTGTGTGTGAGCTGTACCACCACTGACCACAGGCAACCATGGTACATATAGAATTGACTGCTGTGTTCTGCTTTTTAAATGACACTTCCACAGTGTCACTGAAATGATACAGAAGCACAAAGGCCCTGTCTCGGTGTACTAGTGTGCATGACAGGCAGACTCTTGTCCTCGATACAGTCATGCTCACAAGCCTATTCCTAGAGTTCGGCAGGAGTCACATGACATTGCCCTTTCAGTTGCCAAATAGACACCAGAGCCAGAGGCCCCCTCAAAGCTCTCCGGCCAAGTGATTGTGATAGCCATGAATCAGGGAGGCTATATGCACCCCCTGGTTCCCATGTACCTCAAGGCTTTAGTCCATCACACTTCATCTGGTCTACTTATGACCAGCTTGCCCACAATACATCTCCTTCACATCTAAATGCTCTGCCTGCATTGCACTTTTAATGGACATATATAGGCAATGTTTGTGAAGTTATGGGAGAAAAAAAGCATGGCGTTCCTTGCAGACTACTGTATGTGCCAGGTTAGGAAGCTGGAAGAATGTTTTAGAATTAGGAAGTGTGACCGCAAAGAGGAAGGCTGCGTTTGTTTCACTGCCAAGCAGCCATGTTTTTGTGTGAGCTGGCAATAACAGGGTGACTTGTAAAATATCTACATTGGTGTCTGGGTGACATCACCATGCTGCCAGTATTACTGCCAGGTCAGCAAGTTTAGGGTTTAAGGCAGGGTTCCCCAATCCTGGTCCTAGAGGGCCGCAGCCCTGCACGTTTTAGATGTCTCCCTGCTCCAACACAGCTGACTCACATGAATGGACCGTTAGAATCCTGATAACAAGCCATTCATGTGAATCATCTGTGTTGGAGCCGGGAGACATGCAGGGCAGCAACCCTCCATGACCAGGATTGGGGAACACTGGTCTAAGGCCTAATAGAAATTTCTTAGCCACACAAATAGACCTCGTGGAGACCTCGATGGCAGTGGCTTGTCAAATGAATCTATTTGAATCTCACAGGAGGACACATTGTTTAAAACATATGTAATATAATATATATGTATTCTGAATGTTTATGAAATATACATAATGATGGCTTATTAAATCTTTACAAATTACAAAAAAAATTACAAAAAAACATATAGATGTGATATCACAGTAATTTACAGTGAATTACAAACCAACATTTACACATCTGTAAAGCCATTGAAACAAGTGCAGTCAAATGATTCACAGTCTCTCACAAATAACCACATTAAAAAAAGAGAACATGCACTGCATACCAAATAAAGTGGCATATGGAGGAGGTGTAAAATTGCAGGGAAAACACAATAATCTTTAAGAAATGGGTGGATTGGGCATTTGGTCACAGTAATGACCACACTATATTTGTGTATTCCCTATAGCATAATCAGTGGAATAAACAAATACATCTACCAAGCTGTGAGTGACGAGACAGCAACAGATGTTGGGAATAGCTACTGTACTGTAACACAATGTTAAACCAACAGTAGAACCTCAGCAGAGACACTTAGACAAACATATGTGCCTTTCGTGTACTTACGTCAATCATATCAGAAACGTCATGGATGTAATACTTTGCTACAACAGCATTTGTGGCTGCCAGGTTCAACAAATAGTCATTCCGTGCTTTTGTGCATTTCAGCTTATTCTCAGAGTACTTGGCTTGTCTCTGTGAAGGGAGAGAAACACAATGGAGATAAATCAATCGATGTAGAGCAATGGCAACAGTACAGAGCACAAGCTTTAGATCCAACAGACGGAGAGAGCTGGCAGAGAAGATGTCTAGAGGGACCGTCTGAGAAGGTCTCCAGAGAGAGAAACAGCCTCAAGATAATAATAACACCACATCAATGTTGCAGCCAGGTTTACATTACATCAATATTTAGACAATGCTACTATGAACCCAAAAGGTTCAGAGAAATAATGTAACAATATAGCTGTTATAACATTTTTTCATTTTGGCGTGGCATTGTTCCCGTAACAGTGGAGCAGTAAACCCTGTTGCATTTAGAGACACACATAGCCTCCCCCACACAGAAACAGGCCCACCAACCTTCAATAATGACTGAAAAAAATACTAAAACACTGACTGACAACCCTTAAAAACAAAAAAAGTCCTGTTAATTGGATAGAGTACATCTGTTAAGGGCTTCAGGCCAGGAGATATTAAATTATATTTCCAACAGAACAGCTCATCCTATAATGTTGAAAATGGTTTGTGGCTAAATGATATTTAATAGTATTGACAACAAAAAGTTTACTTAGATTGACTTTAGCAATAGGTTGTTTCAAATATGATTCTAACCAGACCATATTCACAAAGTGAATATGGAAAGTGCTCCATTGAGTGTTTGCAGTAGTTTCTTTCCACTTGGCGTAGACCTCTGGTTAAGTTTGAAACTACTGGACAGTGCTGACCAAATCTGCTATGTTACAACTAATTTGATCACCTCACCTAGCTCTACCACCAATTGGAAACACACTTGACTTCAAAGTCATCTCAGAAAACCACCCTGATTGGTCCTGTAGCATTTCCCATGCTACAGGAGTATGCATGCAGAAAATACAAATCCCATATGGTGTTTGTGTGCATGTGGTCATGTGTTCTAAATTAAAACTGATGGAAACAGATATCATTTGGGGCAGCTGAACTGTAATACTATATTATTGTATGCATCAAGTGGGAAAGCAATTCTTCTGGAAGTCTATTATATCTCTCTCATTTGTGTCTTTCTGCATTTGTATTTCTCACTCTCTGCACTCTAATGCACACTCTCTGCAAGTGGACTCCTAAAACTGACACAGAGCTGCCTCCATACCACAGCACCTCTGATAAAGCTCCTTATTCGGCTCCCGTGAGACACCGCTAAAGGACTTAAGATGCCTAAATGTCCCAACTAGGGGATTAAATACTGAATAGAACAGCCATATAGCCATAGTGTAGATCTGTGGTTTGTGGGCACCCCATAAGAGTGCCTCCTCAACAAACATATCTACTCACCTTCTCCTTCATTTTCTCGATCTTCCTGACGGAGCTGCGTCTCTGAGGCCGGTCGTCGTGGCGCAGGAGGTTGACGTTGAGATCTCCCGACTTGCTGAACTGTTTCTCCTCTTGCTTCTCTGCGTCCTTAAGCTTGCTCTCAGCACTGATGCTCTCAGTGTGGTACATGTGGTAGGTCTTCATGACCTGCCGCAGGAGACCAGAGCCTGGGTTAGTGGACCCAACATGGCTAACCTGACTCGCAGAGCCATCCTTTACTTGCGTAGTCTGGGACAAAGCTTTACCTAACTGCGCCAAGACCAGCCTATTTGACAGGACAGGTATTTTGACTGACATACACCATGCCTTTACACTTCTAGTGAATGAATAGGTAAAGAAGCTTGTGCTGGGGTTAGGGTTACGTGCTTGCAAATAAGTACATATTTCTGCTGAATGGCTGCAATTAGCACTAGCATTAGCCATTAGTCATTACCACTGCAATGGCGTCATATTGGAATTATGTACACATTTGCTGTGAGCGATAATAAAAACAGCCTATTAAAATGCATTACCCCACTTCCTGATGGTGCTGACATGCTTACAGGGGTCTACTGTATGCATCAGGCGTTCAGCACGAGTCGTTTATGTGACGTAACGCTAAGGGACAGAAGAGGCTGATGCTAATGTGACAATAACTGGGGGGAAAACAAAAATTGGAATTTACACATTTTGCATCTCACCATAATATATTCTATGGAATACTGAACGGTGCCTGTTTTGCTATGCACACCAATGCGGTGGGTGTTCCCCGTGTTCCCGCTAAGTGACAGGAACACACCATTAGAATTCTCATCAGGCGCACAGCCAGACATGAATATGTATCTGTGGGCCACCGCTGAGAAGGGGAGCAGCAAGGTGAAGAGATTAACCAAGTCTTCTCCACAGGCGAATAAAAGCTGAGTTGAAAACAAGATGACAAGCTGCACTAATAAGACAGATCTGGAATCATGCTACCCTCCTCCCTGCACATTTGTCATGTGGAAAATATTTATTTGCATTTTGGCCAAACCTCAAATACCATATTACAATAACACATGCACTTTCATAGTGATTCTTAGAGAAGACCACACATTCTCTCACACACACACACACACACAGTATATAGTCCCTTCGAACACGTTCATGTGTGAACATATGCAGACATACATACACACAGATGGTGCGAGTGTTAATATCAATTCAAGTGCCTACATAGCTAGCGGATGCCAGCCAATCTGCAACCCACCTCTTGTGTCCTTCCTACCCCCGCACAGCTGGCCTATATACCAAGGGAACCCTTCCCTGCCTTAGGCTTGTTCATCTCCAGCCATTTTGTTTGGCTGAGTGACAGTATTGTTCTCCTTGCTCTCTGCCCATCTTTCCATCACCAACCATAAACAGGGATGCTACAAGCTAGTGATAGTGTTCACAATGTGGTGGTGGGGACCTCCTGATTGGCCAAGTGGCTTCTAGGGTCTTGCAAATTGATCATAAGGATATCAAATAGTCTCAGTTTTCCATGTATAATTTATCCATAATAAGATGTACATGCAATGTACTTTTTGTATACATACTAATGTATAGTATGTAACATGGATGTATTATACTTCATTTAGTGTACAATACAGGTGTGACTACATTTGTCAAAAAAGAAGAGACACAATTGTGGTTTGCAAACTGAACAGCTTTGTGGTTTGCAAACTGAACAGCTTTGTGGAAGTCATGAGTGAAAACCATTGTTGTGATTCAAAAGTTTTAGGAGATGTACCGGTAATATGGTGATATGGGAGATATGGTGTGGGTTGGCAGGGTTTCTTGCACTGTGAAAGCTTCATCTGTATTACTGTGACAATCTGTTCTTATAGCCCAAAAACAAAAAGGCCAGATGTGAATACCCTACTGAAATGTGTTTCAGTCTTGGAAGCTTTCCAAATCACGTCAGGATGTCAGACAGCACCACATAAATGAAACATCTGTGACATGTTTGCTTCCAGTTGTCCACTAGCAGTGCTCACATTGGCACTGCATGTAAACATCAAGGATTCTTATAACTGCAGGAAATCATCTCAGGACAGATTACTTTGTAAAATAAAGATCAAGGTTAGAGTACAGCAGCTTGAAAGTGTGTTCCTGACTTTATCCCAGTGGGTGATAACAATATTAAGTTCTGCTTAGTGAAGATACATTGGAGGCCACATCCACTAATTACTGCTGCTCAACCTCTGGGACAGCAAGAAACCAAGACAAATATCCGTTAAGGCAAATAGTTCAATGTGAGACGATAAAACAGACAGCTAAGTCAACTGCTGCCTATTCGGTTGTGAAAAAGGTGACGGAGTAAAAACTCCCTTGGCGGTCTAAGCACCTCTATCAATCTTCAACATTAACTTTTATTTCTGCCCAATCTTAAACGACATGAATAAAAAGAAGTGGACACAAAATAATTAGTGAGAGTCTTCCTTTACATTACACAATCTCTGTGCTTTATATGTTCAGTAACTCCAGATGGAGGAAGGGTAAGATTAGTATTTTCTCTGAGATAATTCAGTTTATTACAAGTAGTGACATGCCTGTCTAATTAACAATGTTAAATGTTCTGACAGATTAGTAATCACATAAGAGAGTAAGAAGTTGAACCTTGGATATATTCACCCTAGGGACAAATACAGTTCAATGTATGTCATACAATTTATTTTGAATTATGTTTAGTGTCGACGCTTCTCTGAATTTAGTTTTTTGGCTCTTGTTTATGTATTATACGCCTTACCAGCATGGCTGGCATTTATTGTCCTGGTCTGTTTTTCTGAATGGTTTTTCTGAATGGTTTGAATCAATGTTTGTTACCCCCAAGCCCCACACCTTTATTTATATTTATTTTTCCACTTGTGCCCTCTCACCCCAAGAGGACACCTCCTCTAGCCAGGCCAGGCTTGCAAATGACAAAATGTTCTCAACCAATTGGCCTGGTTAAATAAAGGTTTAAAAAAAAATTGATGCCAAGGTCACGTGACTCATAATAGCATACGCAAAACTTTTTTGCTATATATAAACATTTTATTTTGAGATGCATACAGTGAGGGCCAAATGTGTTAACAAGTTTCAAGTAAAAAAAAATAATAAAGAAAACCAGTCACTCAGGAAATATTTTAAACAAACAAAGGGTCACTATGGGTGCGCACTGAAAACCAATAGCTGTACTTTCAATGGCAATCTGTTCCCTGGGGTTTTAACGTCCTCTGACAGTGTCTACACCAGACCAGAGGGACTGTTTTATGGTCACAGGGATTGTGCTGGTCAGGTAGCACAGCAATTCCATTACTCAGTCATCCATAAACATAATCTACAGTGCCTAAATCCTATTGGGAAAAGACTGAAGCTCTGTAAGAGAAAGAACGTCTGGTATTCAAAGATCATGGGTGTATGTCCAAGCCTCGTGGTGTACAAAGAAGAATTTGTTTGGATGTTTGAATTAGGACTATCTAAATGTAGAAAATGTTGCTGCTTGTACCTGACATCTCTTGTAGGCTATAGCCCGTTCTGTGTCTCCGGGTTGCTGACTGTCACTTCGCTTGGGGTGCACCATAGGTATAGATATTTTATATTTCACAGCAACACTTGGAGTGCTCGTCTTCTAATTTTTTCCACCCGTATCGATTCACTTATTTGGATAAGAAACTAAAATAACAATACATTTCTCATGCACCACCTTGCATTCGATTAAATTGTGTGAAAACTCTAATGGGCGGCAATAATTTAATTCCCGCAGGTGTGTTCTTGACCGGTCTTGAAGTAAAATCCCGAGTCCTCTTGGTCCGAGACCGAGACAATACAGAGTACAAATGCAGTCAAGTCCGAGACAAGACTGAGACCTTCAAAAAGTGATCTCGAGACCAAGACCGGTCTATAGTACTGCAACACTGTAAAACACTCAGTTCACATCTCCTGTCAGCTGCTCAAATAAGGTCTATGTGTACGGTAAGTGAGTTACTGTAACAAAGTTATTTTAAGCAATATGTTTATTCAAAATGCTACATTTAGAAATGCTGACATACAACAATGGAAGACAAATCCATCCATCCACACACAACAAACTAGCAATGAAGATGAATCCAATTAACACGTGCATCAGTAGCCGTTATCATCTCCTTGTAACACCAGTCTGTTGTGACGTCCTAATGGACAGATGGTGCAATCACACAGATGTCATCTGTGCCAGCAATGCCCTTTATCCATTTTTTCTTTCCTCCGTTGACTTTGCACGGATTAATAAGTTATATGAGGCAGCTCTGCTATCTCTCCTATCTGTCCTAGGGGAGGCCGAAGATTGCTGAAGTTGCCTGGAGCCTGTCCAGACCCGGGCATCTCACGTTCAATAAGAGGAGAGCTCATCTCTGTCCGTCAGTCTGTCTAGAAGCTAGACAGACTGACAGCAAGGTTCAGAATATATTCCAAACCTTCTCCACAGAGTGATCCAGTGTAAGGTGATATGGGAGGGAGCCTACATTCCTGACAGCAGGCCCAGCCACCTCCAACATGGAAGTAATTTGAGCTCAGAAAGTGGCCCACTTGAAGAGGAGTGCAATGTTCCGTTTCATCGCAGCAATGGACCCTCCACCCCTTATCACTGTAATCATCACATCTGTACTAAACACAGACACGGCAGTCTGGTCAGGAGGCCGAGAATAGAGGGTTGTTGGGAAAGAAGATTCGGAGAAAGCAGGCAAAGTAAAGAAGAAATGTAGAAGTGGAATTAATAGAATCATTTACTGCAGGCAAAGTAAGAAAACTGGACTGTCAGACCCATATTGTTACTCTGCATTTCTCTGATAACAAAATGTAAAAAACTAAAAGCAAAACATAAGAGCCAATGTGCCAATGCTGTTCTATATAAGATATTACCAAGATTGAGCAATCAGAATATTTCAGTTGTACTTGAATAATAAAGGAATTACAGTGTTATATTTGGCCACCGGGTGGATAAAAGATGAAGTAATAATACTGTACAGAATTAATCAGACTTCATAAAATGTTCAATATCTGCATGCTTTTATCTGGAATCAAAGCACAATGCTTTACAACTGAAAGTAGTTCTGCGTGAAGGATTTCACGGCAATCTGAGGCAAAATGCAATTTTATGCACATTTGCACAACATGGAAATAGCGTACTCAAAACAGGAGGTTTCAGCATACAAAATCTGGCGCATTTATGCTAAAGCTTACACACAACACCTTTAAAGTAAGCTAATGCATTCTTAGCAAAGGCAGATGCCTGCCAGTAAGTAGTCATATCATCTCACAGGAACAAACTCCATCCAGCCTTCTGGCTAAAATTATTTTGTGATCTGGATAGTGTGCTTGGAAATAAATAAAATGACTAAAAAACTTAAATAAAAAGTAGAACGCGCTTTTGACTCAGTATGTTTGACAAATGTATGCATTTGGCCTAAATCAAATACAAACAAGAAAAACGACTTTTGAAGGCAGTACCCAGCCCACATTGCACTTTCAAAATTAGGAAATAGAGAAGGGGTGTGTACACAGGGGGATGGGGGTGGTGAAGGGGCAGGTTAAGGAGTGACCTGACTAAGTACTAGGGATACACACCAACCAGAATGCAGCTGGAAAGTAGGATGGGTGGTACTCACAGTGTAGAGTTCATTTGTCACTTTCACCAGTTCTTCGTGCATCTGGATACCAATGTCCTTACTCTGAAAAGCAAACAAGAGATAATCCACCAGGGGATCTACAGTATATAAGGACTTCAGCAATAACCTGTCCAACAATACTGATGCGATTTATTATGGTTAGGTTGGTTTATTAATAGGTGTGAGACAGCACACAAGCATAAATATAGATAGTGCAAGCGTGTATTTGGGTGAGAGCGAGAAAGTGTTATATCCTGTTAGAAACAACACAGTTTATTGATGTTTGCCCCCCCTGCACGGAAGCAGATAAGATCTAGAATATATATTAAGGTGAACAAGAAGTTATGGTTTTCCTCCTAAGAGTAAAAAGGATACAGAAGTTAATTTCCTGCATTGATTTTATAATCGTATTAATGCAAATGAGTCAACGTTTTAGATTGATGAATTCAAACAAACATTGGCCATGGTGTACCTTGTGATTCATGCTCTCAGGAATGAAGAGCACACCTTGAAATGGTGTGAGCCATTATAAAAAGAGAGTGCAAGTGTGAGGGAAAAGTATAATCTGACAAAAGATGTGCGGATGTAAAAATGCACATTTGTGACCACAATAACTAATTTTACAGCCTATAGAGCTCAACAGTGACCACCCACTTTTTTGGGGGCTCTGGTGCCGGAAGAAAAATTCCCATTAATTTTCTCCATTGACTTTTCGTAAAATCCTTATTTAAAGAAATAGGAAAGAGGTTACAAGGTGCAGAAATATTCTCAATATATTGCAGAGGGATATACTTAATATACATCAACCAAATAAATAATAAAAAATAAATAAGTGTGTTAACATTATGACAAAAAAACGCTACATGCAAAGGGCTGAATGGGCGTGTTCGTAATGTCCCCCTATAGCCCCCCCCCACCATCTTTCAGCCGTTTATCGTGACACTTTCTTTTTATAGTCCAGGAGCGTCATGACGTCCCCACGCTTGAGTTAACTCCACTCAGAAAATCGCCGGAAACACAGAAAGTGAAATAAATATAGGGAATATTTTACAATTCAAATGGAAGTTGATTTTCATAGTTTGTATGTGTTTATATTAAGCCTCTACATCCTTTAATGACATGCTAACACTAAAATGACTGATTTCCCTTGACCATCCCTTTAAAGAGTTTTAAACCTGGAACCAAGCAATCCAGCTACGAGAGTGATTGTGACCATAAACAATTTGATTGAGATCAAAAAACATTTCATGAAAACTGGAAAAAAAAGCAAAGTTACAAGACTGTGTACGTAACATACTGTAATAGCAAAGGAACCGCATCCCACAACCTATTGCGAATCCCAGAAAATGCATTTTCTTCCTTGGTTTTTCTTAATTAGTTTTCCCATTGTGTATATTATACCATTATAATAGTATAATGCAATAGTTTTCATATTATTTATACTTCTAACATAAACAATCATACTTTTCAGCACAAGCAATACTCACTAGCCAATATGACTTTGCGGGGTATGAAACATTTTCATGGTAACAAATAGCACCGATCTTCTCCAAGTTCCAAACAGCTCCGAAGCGCTAAAGCAAGCTTGCGAGATTAGGATGGTATCACGAGGATAGCAAGTTCCAATAAACAGAGACATCACTTTCACACGTTAGGATTGTGGGTACTGTAATAGTTATCCGTGATATCGCAAATAAATAATGTTTATATTAAAACAAGGATGATATCATACGAACTTGTGGTTCTACCTGACCACGGTACCACTGATCCCCAACCTCATAGCGGTTTGGCTTGGTTCCAAGCTTAAAACATTTCATATAAGGATTTTCCAAAAAGTCAATGGAGAAAATGAATGGGAAATTTACTTCCAGAACCACAGTTATGCTCTATAGAACACGAGGATGACAGAAACACATGTTTCTTAGCGTCCAGATACTCCAATACACCAAAAACAAAGCATTAGCATAATAAAAATAGATAAACCATTGAATAGTAAAATATGTTCTAAACTTTAATCATTTGTCTAATGTGTGAGGGAATCATGTACTACACCATCTTGAAAGAGATCCTCGAATTATTTAGCGCTGGTTTGATTATGTTTATTTTAGCTGTTGCTAGCCAACAGTTTTTCACAAGGCAACCTGGTCAGATGTTTGCAAAGGACTTAAACGCCAGTATCCTATGTCATATGCTAATAAATGCATACCTAATAAAGAGGCATACCGGTAACTCTGTCAGATAAATACAACAAAGCTCACTGTGGTCACACAGACCAAGAGAGTAAGCTATGATTGTGTGCACACAATACACACAACACACACACACAGGCAAAAGACTCAACCACACCCACCGATAGATGAAAGCTAAACATCCCCACCCTTCCCAAGCATAATAATGGAGCCTGAAACGACATGCCGACTATGACTCACAACTATAGTAAAAACATCCAGGAAGGAGAAACTCATTTAACATAACCGATTTGACGAAACTAAGGCCATAAAACATCCACAGAAAATAATAACCACCACAAAGCAGAATCCATTCCTTTATTTTTGCATTATCATAAAGATCTGTGGGGAGCACATAAAATACTTTCCCCACTTCAACGGGCCGTCTTGAATGAATGTGATCAATGGGATGCTCTTCCAAGCGGCTACTGGGTGGCATCTGCATGCACGGTGGCAGGCAGACTGCAGTATGGGAGAAGGGTTCACCCAGGGAGCAAGGCAGAGCGCGTTGATGCAACACACCTCATGAACAAGGGTGTGACAATTCACTCCCATAGGTCAATGTGGAGGAAAACACCTGTGTGACACTGTCCATTCAATAACACTCTATCATCAATTATAAGATTCTGGTTAGATCCAATCACTGTCTGTGGCGTGACATGACTAATGTGCCTGTTTAATATGCCACCCTAAAAACATAAGACCTCAGAAAGACCATGGGAATAATCCCACAATTTAAAGTGATCGTTCCAAGTAGGCAGACTAGGAAGTGTGCATTTCACACAGGTTCACAACTACGTGATCAAGGTTCAATTGGCATCATACCAATAGACTACCCTCGTACAAAAGGACTGATGTACTGTAGTGTGTACTGTATGGCATCACCCATTGGTTTATGAAGAGTCGTACTGAAGACTGGAGTTTGTTTGGCTTCACGCGTGCTTCCATTACTGTACGTCAGTATTGTATAGCCATATGTGCCATCACATGAGCCTCTCATAATTGGTTGACCTGGTCCTGTGATCTCTCTATTAATATAATTGAGCGATCATTTTCTAAAATGTTTTATATTTTTTACACCATGGGGTTCCACTGTTTCAACATACTAAAACTGCTGCACAATATTGGATGTGTTTCAGTGTAATCACAAGTTTCCACTGCTACATTTTGTGTCGGTCTACAATCATTTGGCTAGTGTCAAACTGGAGTTGAAATACTATGAAAAACGCTGTTTACAAAACTGTTTCCAAACAACAGTGTGTAGACTGAGTTAAGTACAGTAAGCTATACAGTCAAAAGGTTTGTACTAAAGTTCAAGTTCATTTTAAACCCAAACTCAAAACGACCTGAGGGCACTTCAGTGAGCGAGAGAGAGGGTGTTGTTCTGTTTTCAGCTCTGCTGCACACATCTCCTTCAGCGTTGGTTACTGCTGACACACGTCTGCGACGGCAGCTGAGCATGCAGCCGCCGGCGCACGCACATGTACGCATGTGCGCGTGCAGTGCAAACACAACACAAAACACTCTATTGCCTACCCTGACTGGCAGCAAGGGGCTCACCTACATGCGGGCCTGCCAGGTGAATACAGGGTGTGCATGTTTGGATAAAGCCTCAGTCATCTCTGCTATGAGCTGATGGTGGGCCAAGCCCTGTGCCCATTATGGACAGTGTGCGTACATGTGCGTGTGTGTTGGGGAGGCTGCTGCTGCTGAGATAGGCGAGCTGGACGTCATTGAGCTGACATATTCTATTAGACCCAGGACGTATGAGATGTAGACAGCTCCTATGATATGATCCCACTAGCCTACAGTACTGTACATACTGTATAATACCTTCAAATGCCATGGGTTTGTGTGCATTTCGCACGCTACAGCAGATTCATTTACACAAACCACAACGTGTTGCAAAAACCACAGTTACCACAAGGCAAGACTCTTCTGTACTAAGAGCTCTGATGTGCACACTAAAAACACACATTCAAGCAAAGCCAAAACGTACTGTGTCATTAAGAAGTTACACTCCTCGATTTGTGTCCGGAAAGCCATTGCTGGATGAAACCATAGTAACAAAGACACTGGCTTGAAACACTGGTGCTCACACTGCGAGTGTGTCCCAAACTCTTCCCTACCCCTCCTCCTAACACAACCTACAGGTTTGAAGGCAGTCAATGAAGAGAACCTCAGTGGCAAACCTAATGGCCTGGTAAGGTCACCTCCAAGCCAACATAGCGCCGGTTCTGTCCTGGGCACGCCCATGTTGTTGAGCAATACGCTGTAACATAACCGCTACTGAAATTAAAGCATCTCAAACTGTATTGTAAATGGTACCTTCTTAAAGAGACGGATGACGTCTTCGCTGATCTGGGCCAGGCGGACGATGACATTGTTGGTGTAGATGTCGTTGAGGGTGGCGTGGTCTCTGCTCTCACGCCTCGTCTGGTTCAGGATGAGGTACCAGCAGTTTACAGAGGAGAGCAAGTGTTGGTCTTTCCTAGAAGAAAAAAATAAATCAAGTGTTCACTTGTTTATCTGAAATTAAACTTACAATCATGTGGGTGGTTTGCATATTGAGTGGATAATTACAGACGACGGATATTTGTTTTTACCGCTGAGAGAGACTTTCGGCTATGGGAAGGGGAAGGGGGAGGGGGGGGGGTTGCAACTGCCATGTAGAATAAAAGGAAACACAGACATCAAAGACTTCTTCTTCACAGACATTCCCTAATGATAATCACATCTAATGAAACGCCTATATTGCTGCTACAGTGCTATGGTATATACCCATTTTTTCCCCACTTAACTCCGCCCATCGCATGCATACACACACACAAAACTGGGAAATGACAGAGCTAAAAAAAAAAAAAATCCACCAATTAAACGAGACCAGAGTTAAGTCTCCCAATCAAGAGCTTGTTGTAAAGATACAATAATTAAACTTTCCATCAACTGCCAATCAAGGGTTAACCACCTCTGACAAAAGGGAAGCAGTGTGTGAGGGGTGCGCCTAGCTTCCTTCTAACAATAGAGGACCTAATATAGACCCTCTTCCTCTGGGATGGCCCATTTAAATGGCCTTTATCCTGTACCAGTTCTGCTTGAGTGACCCAGCTGCCTTAATACAGCTCCTCGGCGGAAGATTGCAGCGTATGCACGATGAGTCCAGGGAACAAGCTCCTCTAGCCTCCTTTAATCCCTGGGAGTAGATTGAGATGCTTAATCACATCCCTAAACACGTCCACAACCAGGAGAGAACCCCCTCTGTCCCTCCACCACATCAGTTTTTAATCCGAAGATGACACTGTTGAATGCACACTCCAGACACAAGTGTGATATCAGATCAAATATTAATCTGTTGGCAAACGTCGGTTTTGGCTCATTTTTCACTCGCTCTGTGTTTTGACAGAGCGGTGATACTGACTATTGAGTGTGGCGCTGCCCTGTTTTGCCTGAATATAAGAGGCCAATCTGGACTGAAGAGAACACATGGTAAACTCTTGCGACAGCACTCACCCACACATACAAAATTAAAACAACTATGGACGCAGTACGCCTTGACAATTCTGTCAAAACACACAAAAAAAAGAGAAAAACATTGTTTTCATACATTACACAGTACTTTATAAACACATCACTAACATTACATGGTTAAAAACTTGAATAGAGAGAAGAGGTAAAATGTATTTTGCCCAGCGCTGGTATCCTCATTTCTCAACAAATGAGAGCCGAGGGTTAGCCATTGTGTGCAGGCCTGCACACAATCATAAATGTAACTCATGGTCTTGTTTTATGAGACTGGGTCTATAGTATGCTGGTGCTTGTATAGGGCCTGTCCATTAGACAGGAGCCACCCCAGAACAATGCCATAAAAGTCATTCCTCTGTTCCTTCTTGTGCTCTGCTGAGCATCAGTCAGCAACTTACAGGTCACATGACATAGGGCTTCAAAAGGCCTGATTGTTAGATGGGGTTCTGTGCCCCAGTAAATAGACGGACAGCATCATTAGCATGCAAGGCCCAGAGTCTCTGGAAGCCTGTGTTAGGACAAGAGGGTAGAAAGGAACCATTCTGGCATCCTACAGCATAGTCTCCATCTATCTCAGCAGTTGCTTGCAGGGGTTTTCTCTCCACTATGTCCATAAGGGAGAATACCACCAGGCAGCTATGCATATTCACACATAACACCAACCTCTGTGCTGAGGAAGCTCCCACGTCACACAAAGGGAAACTAACTTAAAAATAAAAAGGACTTTATTAACTTACTGGTAAGACAGTCTTAATACTTCTGCAGTGGCACTGTGCACATAAAGAGGAAGACAGTCAGAATGTTGCAATCATCTTTTAAATTAAGGGCAAATATACGGTAATAAGCTCTCGGTAATGTGTAGACCCTGAATATTGAGCAATATGCATTATGTTGAGCTTGGCCTCTGCTGCCTGCATGCATAATCACACACAGCCTATGATGTGTCTGAGCCTGGATATCCAGAAGGAAGTGCACATTTATCAAACCAGGACTCAGTTCATGGAGGCCTTTAATCCCTTCCACACGGTTCATCAATGAAGCAGCAGATAAAGGGGTGAGGGGATACAAATCCAGTATCAAAGGACAGCAAGCTTCCTTTGCCATCCAAATGCATTTTCCACTGTATATGCGCCATTGCCAGTTTGTAGTTTGGGTCAGTTTTAGGTGAGGGTTGTGGGTACCCTGCAAAAATGTTCAAACCGCAGCTGCAGGAAGCAGTGTGTGGGCCGCTGCGTGAGAACAGACAGCACAAAGTCTACAGTTTAACCTTTGTCCCTTAGCTCCTTAATATAATAAATCAAACAGAAAACATACATAATATTTACTTATTTAAAAAAGTGCAAATAAAACATTAAAAATTTAATGCGGTGTAAAAACACTGTCAATTCTGCTCTAGAACTATTTCTTACACTCACAAACTAAGGATCAGATGTACTGTACGTTCGTTAGCAAGTGCAGCGTAAACAGTGACTTGGCAAGTAGCTAGAGAAGTGGAAGAAGTAAAAAAAAAGGAGATAGCAAGACATAAAAAAGTTAACAAAGGAAATGGTTTCTTGTAACAGGATGCAAGTGAGTAAATCGTCTCATTAAGTCTCCTTAGATTACTTCTGCATTGTAACTCCTGGACCAGTCAGTGTGATGGCTATGTTGAAGTCAGGTCAGTTTCTGTATTGTTGAATCAGACACCGCAGTGCAAAAACTAAACAAGTCACCTAAAAACTAAGATGAATGTCATTACACCCCTATTCAACAGCATGATGGTCAAATCAAAAGATTCTTGTGAATCACAAGAGGTTGAGAATATGTTTTTGTAGACAGTTTTTTTTTGCGCAAAACATTCATACTAGCAATGACACCTGCTGGAGATGGATAATAATATCACTGACCATGAAAAGATGCTAAGTTGCACACCGGTCAAACAGTATTGCATCTTATCTCTCTTATCTCTCAGGTTATATTTCCTATTCATTTTGCATGAAGTGCCTTAATGCCTTCTGATAGTTCCGTTTTGCATTTGACAGACAACATCTATCCATTCAAATGCAATATGGAATGTTATTAAATCCAATTATGATAAATCCAGGAGTATGTGCTCAGCAATGTCTCATTGCTCAAATTAAGTTAGCAGTTGTCTCTTTGCCACTGTGAACCAGTAAAAGACAAATGTCATGGGAAATCACTGGTAGATGGCAGGGGAAAGCATATTGTGCTGGTTATGACACCATATACCCCATAATTCTTTGTGCGTGCGTACGTAAGCGCTATGCATTTTACTCTACTGTATTTATCACTCAGTATCTCATGACCTACTGTCTACTGATGAGACAAGACAAAACCATTGAGCTTAAGTGAATACCAATTGTGGAGGTCAGGAATGTAGATAAAAGGTAGAGTTTGCCATTTTAAGATGACATTTGTCAAATTCAGCCTTTGCTCTGTAAGTGGGAACACAAACAAACTCTCTCAATCAATTGATCAACAATCTATCTCCAAAATGTTTAGCCACCTTTAAGAAAAAGACTTAAAACAAGTTCATTGAATGATGATTATGGTACTTACTATTTTTCAATTATACATTTGAGAAAAAAAAACACCAGCAATATTTTGCCATTTTCTTGGGAAAAGTAATACATTTAATCAGTTCAATTTTGTGCTGGTGGGAAATAATTAAATTAAATTCTGAATGCTGTTTTCCAGACCAGTACTGTGCATGCTGTCTTTTGTTGACAGTTGACAGTTGTGTAACATAAGCCTAACTACAGTATCAGCATGAATGTCTCCTGTAGTGCGATGGATCGCCTCAGTTTAATTATTCCAAATAGAAGCATTAAATGGACTGCATTTATATGCAGACAGACAGGACACAGACAGACAGATGTAATTTATACAGTAGCTGGTTAATCGCTCTGACATTCTGATGAGAAAACTGCTGGACTAACCCAGGATGCTAGCCCAGTGCATGCGGACAGCTGCTCTGGGTGAACTCTGTAGCCACGCTGTTTTAATTCCCTACAACAAAACAATGGCGAGGGACAACCATGGAGGGGTTGCTAGGCATGGAAGGAGTCATGCTGCTTTTGACCTTTTCGGCCACGCTATATTCATACGCGAGACAGAGCCAGGGCTGTTCGGGGCTGAGATAGGTGGTGGAATGTGTCAGAAAGGAACACCAAGTCTAGATGAAACAAAGAGGAGGGCAAATGGGAAATTCCACTTGTGTGAAGAACTGGTTAAATATATCACACAAAATGTGAGTGTTAAAAAAAGTTCCACTTGTCAATTGTGCTATCGCACAACCAGAACCACAAATGTCTTGATGCATACATTTGTATGTTGATGTAGGCGGGTTAGGGAAGACTATGCCTTCTGTAAGGTTCAGTCAACAGTAGAGGAGTTCAAGACACAGAGGGCACTCTTGAGTTTCACGCCTAAACAACATGTCTTTATGCTAGTTTCGACCGCCAACGGTGTACTGTACAGCTAAAGCACATTGTATGTATAGCTAAAGCACATGCTGTCCGAGACGACATTAGCACAGTGGAGCTGAGCTAATGTCCACAGGAAGTGTATCTGTTCCTCATGAAGGCTCGCATTGCCATCAAGCTGTCACATCTTGTTGCTGTGAGCTGGTACGCGAGTACTGTGATGGGTGGAAGTGCATGAGTGTATCTATTTTCAGACCGCCAGCAGTTTACAGTGTCCCACTGGCCATTTACAGGATACATAAGTGCCTACACTATTACATATCTGAGGGGTTAGCTGCACTCAAGCTCTATGGGCTATCCATCTTTGTGGATATGATCTCCCGTTGCATACAATGATACTGCAGTTCAAGGGTTAAGAAACCGTTCCCATCAACAGAGGTCTGTCTACAGTCAGCCAAATCTTCCAGACCAGCAAGCAGGCTGCCTACCATTAAAACAGCTGGCCTCAATTACTCAGTCAAATTCATATCCAAATCTGTAAGACGTCAACGCGGACAGAAAGCTAACGACACAAACACACGTGTGTTTTATAACCCCGCCCCCACACAGTCTATGACAGGACCCTTCCTTAATGTGTACAGTATATTATTGTTACAGATCTAGTTGACCTTTAATACGTCCTACATATATTTCTGCATTAATATCGGCCCCCAGAGTAGGTACACAAACGAAATGGAGGAGCATGTTTTTGCAAAGCTATGTACTATGAAGAAAGTGTGATTAGCAGCAGGGCTGGGTCTAGCAGGAAGGCTGTAAATCTATGACTGGCAACTCTCCACCTATTGATCAGAGGTGGAGTACACTTGGGAGACACTTGGCAAGCATAGGCCTAGTGCATAGGCCTAGTGTAAACCGGCACAACCAGGGCTTTGCTATTGCAATATTAACAGACACAGGACAATGGTGCAAATTGACCCAAGTATGGTTTTGTATGTGTATTGTAATACGTGCCACTTAAAAATCATATTGGACAGGTGTTATTAGTTTATTGTGTGGCTTCATGCATTGTATTATGTTCACTATTAGAACCCTTTGGAAATGTTCAGGTCAAATTGACCCAGGACATTATTGGAGTTTAAAACGCGCTTCAGAAATATGAATTTACATTCAAAATCCTTAACATATATTGTCTTTACCTTAATTATCAACAATATACAGTAGATAAAATATATGACAAATGTTTGCAATGAATCTCTGCTAGATGACATTAAACAATGCAAGTGTAATTTGTTTATTGTGATAAAGTTAAAATGTAGTTGAGGTGTATTCATGAAACAACCGGTTCCAGTCAGACTTTAGCCGAGATAGCGTATGTATTCCCCCAATTCTGGTTAGTGCATGTTCAGTGCTTACGTAGGAACGTTTTGCATGCACTGGTTTCTCCTAGGACTGGTCGGTGTTGGAACTCCATCCGCCTGCTGTGGAGATCGTCATATGGCTTGAAGTGACCTACTGTACACTTGGTGATGTGGAGTTATTTGCTTTGTCCCTCCCCCCATGTGCAGGTGTGAGAGGTACAGTGTGAGAAAACAGAATTATATTGTTTAGGTTCCTGCACTACAGAGGGTTAAGAGAGCAGGAAAGAAAGAGCTGGTGGCTTATCTTCTTGGATTGTAACAATGTAACATGGTTATATGGTGTGAGTGAGTGAGTCAATGCTTTTCTGTGTGTCTCAGGCATAGAAATAGTAGGGTTTTTCCACTGGCACATTTGACTGTGCTGATGCGATGAACCAGGAACTCATGTTGAGAGTGAACATAGTTCAAGGCATAGAAACAGATTTATTTTAAGCAAATCTATTTATTATACAACATTATGCTTATGAAACCGTTTGTGTGTTGGCATGGTTATATAGGCGAATGATCGCTATTATTGGCACTCTCATATCTTTGGCAAAGTTGTAAATGTTCGACATGCCCACATGCTGCCGGCTCAATGAGGCGTAGGTTACAACTATTCCACAGATTTACGCGATCATATCATTTTCTTAGTCTAGCATAAGTTTAAATCAGGGGTGCCTGTGGTACAGTGGTGAGATGGTGTGGTGTGCAATCAATGTCCGGTAGTGTGTTTTCGCTGTATAGGACTATTAGCTTATAACAGGGATGGCCACAAGTACTCGAGTGCTCGTCGTTGACAGCAATGCTCGATCATACGTTTCATGATCGATGATGGAAACGCAAAAATAAATACGAGAATAAATTCATCTCTCAATTTAATCAAATAGGCTACGTAAACAGTTAAACGTTAAATTACATTAGCTTAACTTTATGAAAATTCAGTTCTTACTGGCATTTTCTGAAGCCTGTAAAACTGTAGTCTTTTCTATGTATTATTTGGATAAACTGAAAGATCACTGATGTACAGCCAAACACATAGCTGTATTTAAAAAGGTAATACATGTAGGTTATGCTCGCTACCGTTCCAGCAATCTATTTTCTCTCTCTCAGTGTTCTGTATTCCAACATACTATATTTAATACGCATTTTGCTTCCGTATTAATGCCCCAGCTGCGGTTATGTTTGGTCAGTTTGGAACAATTTAAAATCTGACGGCATATTTATAGAACACTGCACTGTAACTATGGTATCCTATTTTTGTAGATGCTTAGTGGAGTGATCTCATTGAGAGACCAAACCTGTCTATTTACCTAGCCTATCAGTTATATTTCATCATCAACATAACAAACTTAAACATAAAATGAGCCATTATCATGGAGTTTCAGGTTGAAAAGCAGTATCTTAATGAAAAATGTAAACACCATACAAGGGTTGCATTTTCAGACTGTATGCAGTGAATTCTGAAAAAGGCATCACTTACCTGTACTAACAACACAGAACAGTTTTAGAATGAAAAATGCAGCCAGGAGCCATTGCAGGAATGGTTGAGACTCAATTTAAATATGTTGACACTTTCAACCTTGTAAGACCCAAGGTGATAAATATATTAAGTCACTTATCTCTCCAATATACACATCGATGACAAGACAATAGAACCTATTGGCTATGTAAATGTAGTCTTTAAAAAAGCATTTGCTAATGTGTTTTTTGGAGCGTTGTGATGTTTTCGTTGGACTAAAATAGTTCTTACAGGGTTTTAACAGTATTCCATCCAGTGCACTGCAACCTGCAACCACAACTAACAAAACAGTACGCCTAACAGTAAACTTTGGAGGAAACTCACTTGAATTGGTGATGCTCCCTGGAGCTACGGATCTTGGAGGAGAAGCGCTCAGCTAGCTTTTCCAAGCTACGGGAATACTCCAGCTGAATCTCGGCCTTGCGGCGGAAAAACTCCTGCAGGTCTTGCAGCAGCTGGATGCGAGACTCCGACTGTTGCTCCAGGCATTTGAACTGCTCCACCAACTGGTTGCGGATTTCTGCATCACACACAAAACATTTCACATGATTATTTACATGCTTTGATATATTGCTTACTGTAGTGGAAAACCCTAACACACATTAGAGGTTAAATCTGCTATTGTGACAGCTTACTGTTAATACAGTTTTGTCAAACATTTGCGTGGCTTTAAGGTGAATAGGGAAAGGTGTGACTATAGGAACTTAATGGTGGATCCGAATGAGTTTGCAATACTGGTTTCAGCGACAAGGGGAATTCTACTTCCAGAGTGTAAAACAAGCAAAGATGAAAATATAAAGGCCAAAAAGGGCAATAATGTTGATCCTAAAATACAGAAGATATAATCACATCATGTTGAAGCTAATACACATTACCAAGCAAAGGTACTGCCCTGATGGAGTGTATAATCACACCATTATGTGTACTGCAAAGGGCTTTCAGAGCCATACACAGCAGTGGAGTAGCGTTTCTCCATGAGGAGAACTTGACACTAGCAGTCTGAGTGCAGATCCACAATGCCAGTGGGAACCAAAAAAGAAACCTGACTCCACTTTGTAGTGCTGTCATTAGCAGCAAGGCTGCTTCTCCTCCATGGAGCAAAGAACGGCCTAGTTTTCTAAACAAAACAGAAACTCTGAGCTAGTCAGATTCAAAGATCTACTGCAAATGGGTCAAATAAGTCAGCATTACTTTTACTATTAGGAAAGCAATTTTTATGACAGTGTAATCCATTCAAATTTCAAATAAATCACTAAAGTATAGATAATTTTAAAGGCACACTCCAACCCTACACTATAAAAATACCGCTTGGCTTCAGAATTTCAGTTGTGCTTCAAACAAATCGTGAGCAGGGGCACAAATGTGGGATTCTGACGTATTGTATCCGGGTCAGACACTCTTGTAGGTATACTGACGTCATCAACTGCATGGTACAACCACAGCAATTGTCTAGTTAGACCATTCCATGCTGCGGGGTGTGTAACCTGGTGAAGCCATGGACATATAAAAGGCTGCCACTGGAGGATGCTAGACAATGTGTATACGGCCTGAAGTGATGATACTATAGGTGTAACGGGGTGGCTGAATACACATCCAGATAGACAAGGCAGAAGTAATGAGAAGTGATTAGTTCAAATCAAAATATCATCCCTCCGTGGAACTGCTCCACATATCGAAACGCATTGTGAAGCAACTCCTAAGTACTACGGCTTCGTTGATGTGAGCTGTGTTTGCCACAGCTAGTGAAATGTGAGGAGATATTTAGTCAAGTTGCCAAAAAGTGAATTAGCTTACAATTAGCTTGCAATAGTTGACTGTACGTTTAATTTATTGATGAATCAATCAAAGTCTGGTGTGTATGGGGTGTGCTGGATTTATGGGCAGATACAGACCGGTAAGTACAGTACACCGGACAGATAGAACCAGGGGTGCAGGTTTGACTCTAGGCTTGAAGTAGCCATGACGGGTGGCGACAGGTGATACTGCAGCCTATAGGACCAACTGAAATACACACCTCATTCATAAATTATGTTTAACTGCTCCGCAACATTTTTATCAGGTGCCACACTTGGTTCATATGGTGCTTAATAATATTCTCTAATATATTCTTATTCTTTTATTCATTAACAATGTCAATAAAGCGAGACGATTGTCATGATGTAATAATCCTGCAACGTAGTCCAACGCTCGTGCCTGCTGCTGCACCTGCGTTCCTCTTGCACGAGCAACAAGCAGCATATTGAAGAGTACAACGTGGATTCTACTTTTAGTACAAATGCTAAGTATTAAACAAAACATGCCTACAATTATAATAGTACAGTCCAAACCAAAAACTCTTATTTTATGTTGTACTACAACACACATGCACGAGGCTTGAGGTCGGGAACTCCAGTGTCGCAGGTTGCAACGTAATCTTCTGTTTGTACTGCGCATGTGTCAAAAGAGCCACTTCACCAATATAATGACACCCTTAATCAGAACATCGCACCTCACTGAGCAAATACTTGATAAGATCGAGCCGCCATTTTCTTCACTGCGTCTATCTAATAATAAGCATATGGGTAGAACAGTGAGAGGAGCACCATCCCTTGGTTAGACTTCTCCTGACCTTACAGTAGGAGAAGGTCATGCTGCCTTTCCCTTGCAGCATGCTACAATCTGTGGTTAACCATTGTCTCAGCCCCTCCCTTTAACCATGGGCCTCTCTTATAAGTCTAGTCTTATAGGAGGCGAACAGAGGTCTCGTAACAAAGCAGAAATGGTTGGATCCCATGTAAAGACAAGTTCCCATTAGTATCCCACTACTGCCTGTGGGGAAGTGAAGTTAAAGTAGCCTATTTCGTAAAAGAACACGTTCTAGCACAACAGTGTCAAAGGCACAGCTAATTAAGGCTAATATAGGTTAATGATGTCACCTTGTGGTTGAACTAAATTACATTTAGTGCAGATTGATCCTAACAAGGTGTTTCTTTTCCACAGCTATTTTACCTTTCCTTCAATTGCCTATTTCCTTCCAAAAAGAGTTTCCTGTGATACAATGCAGAATAAACACCCAAGGGTAATGTGAAAGTGATTTGCATGAAAGACAGAAAGGACAAAAATGTAGGGTTGGCCCACGCTTAAAACAGTGTGGGCCAGACTCGGGGTGGTGACATCCAGTCTATAGAAATGAGCAAAGGTAAGAGGTGAGGACCAGCTTGCCGCTGCACATATCTCTTGGATAGAGATACCTCTAAACAGGGCCCATGATGACGCCAGGCCACGAGTAGAATGAGCACACAAGCCTCTACTCGTATACGCCAAAACGATAGCTCCACAATCCAGTGAGAGAGCCTCTGCTTTGTCACAGGCTTACCCACACACCAAACATACATATTCAACAATCGGTTACTGTGTAAGATGAAAAAATATTTTTGTTAATTAATATTGTTGTTTCTTATAGAGAGGTCTGGATCAACAAATGTGTTCCTTCTGTTAATTACTAGTTTCACAGTAATACCTAATTCAAAACAGATATTTTATTACCTCAACATAATATTCTCAATTTTAACTGTACCACAAAATACATAATGTTTTAATCATGTTTAGACTCTATCTGGTCCCATTATCAAGTGGTTTTATGAGCATGGAGGTTTATGGGGGTCCTGGACCATTAAATGCCCTTTGAGAGAAGGCTAGCACACTCAACCTTGACATGGGAAAAATACATCATCATTATCTGGTCCCCACCCATGTCTACTGGACACCTACTCCAAGGAATCATTTCTGCTGGACAGCTGACATGACAGGAACGGAAAACCCAGTGGACACTTGTCACCCCACAGAACAGGAAAAGCCCCTGAAACAATAACAGGATGTAGGTTATCTGAACTTTGACCCTAGCAGACAGAACTCCATAGGTAAGTGGTGTGTTACAGTAGATCATGTTGAGGAACCATGGGAAGAATACTGACGAGGAAAAATTAATGGTCTGCAGCCAGCACAAGATTCAGAACAGATAAATCCTAATGAACAACTCAATACTATTCAGCACATAATTTAAGTAATTTGCATTTCAATAATCACATTTCTCAGATGTCCTTTGCAACAAGGGAAATTGGAAATTGTAGCACTGTTGAAATAATTCACAGTTGAATGAGCCACTGATATAAATACACGCACACAAAAAAAAAAACACTTTACATTTCTTCAGAACTCGGTGCTCCTCCTTGATTCTTAACTCCACATTGTGGACTGACAATTTTGCACTAATAAAACTGTACAAATGAAACCTACGCTTCCTCTAGTCAACTCATGATACCGTAGCAATAGCCTGGTGTTATCATCCACTGAGGCAACATTGTAATGGAGTCCTGCATGATTTTTGAGGCAATTAAGATGAAACGGGACCCATTTGTCCAACTGGAGTCAAAGTTCCTGTGCCATCAATCAGGCTGGTAGCACTGCGGCTAATAAGTCAGGTTGAGTAATAACAAGTCTGACAGACAAAATAACAATTATAGCAGGAAACAACACATTGTACACTTGGGTGGCAGCACCCTTCAACATGTCAAGAGCTGTGTTAGGCTAGTCATGTATGTGTTAACCTTCGTGTGTATACGTGCAATGCAGGTGTGCATGAGTGTGGCGTGAATGCGTATTATATTCTGCAGAACATTGTGAGTGCTGCTGTTAGCTTGACAGAATACTATAGTATAGTTGTCAATCATAAAAATAAGAAAATACGGTGGCTAGTTTGGTGGCTTCTGAGGAACTTTAGGGATAAAAATAGGCTTTAGCCTTGTGTGGATATGTTGAGTATTTGAAATATAAAACACCCTTAGGAGACATTAGCCTCTTTGGAAAATAACATCCCTGGGCAGTCACACACACACACACACACACACACACACACAGCAAAGCATCTCCAAGCCACATTTTCTCACATAATCCCCAACCCAGCTTTGCAGTATCTTGACTGCTCACACTGCAAAAGCTCTCAATATTGTCAGTGTGCATGAATGGTGTAACACAGACACATGCACACTTTCAACTAGGGATGCACCAAAAGATCGATAGAAGATCAGAATCTCCAAATTTCCACTCAAAATACGAGATAGGTGGTAGTCACATTTTCCTTTCCAACGGCCTTTGTAGTCAATTATTGTCAACAAAATGGCTTTCAATTCAGCATTCATTTAGCCATTTCTTGATTTCATGAGAATTTATATTGAATGATTTTGCGGACTGAAAATCGTCAATTTGCATCGGCCAAAAAGAACCAGATCGGGGCATCACTACCTTCAACCTAATGTGAATCCTGTCTTGCTGTGTCCCTCCACACATACTGGCCTAACAGAAAACGTAAGTGGCAGAACGGATCCCTCTATACTAACTCCTAAACATATGCATTAAAATGACAACATTTTGGAAGCACAGTTGCATGATACTGAGAGACTGTCAGTCGCTCTAAGCTGCATTTGGTTTTCTTATCTGTGCAGACAGCTGTGGCACTGCACAGCACATCCTATAAGGATACATCAATAGGCTATACAATGCTGCAGGTTGCAACAGCAGCTAGCTAAAGAGCTAAAACAGAATGAAAGAGCATGATTGTGTAAATCAACTCTCCTCTATACTTCCTACCCCTGGAGCGCGTTGCTCTGCCGTTTACAAAGCTGATGTGCAAACATTCATGTTATTGACAGGCAAGGCAGATTTGGATGGAAGAGAGACCCTGATTGGTCAGAAATATTTGGGCACGGTAAAAAAATCTAAATGTATATAGAGGCAGGGGCTGTCAACCACATGTTCTCATAGAGCATAGAACATTCTACAGCATCTGTCTCTCTCCCAAATTAAACATATAGTTTTATTTGAAATTAAACAATATGTTAATATGAGACATCCTTGCTGGTTAAAGTGCGTCCATATGACTTTCTGCCACTAGATGTCACACTATGCGCACGGGAACAGAGGGGCTGGGATTACAACACACAGAGAGTGTGATGTTATATATTTTCAATGACTCCACGACTCCACTAGAGCTTTATATCATATAGAGCAACTCTTGCCAAATCAACTAATGAAGTACTGCATATTGCCAGATTGTTCTCACTGTAAACAAACACCATCTGGGCCAAAACCACGAGACAACAAAGTTTAAATGATGAGCATGGTAAATAGTGCTTCCCAAAACTGTAGCAAACAGATAGCAATTTACAACATGTTAAAGCTGGCATCAATTACAGTATATACATATACAAGAAATCAGCATATTGCTGATTTATATGAGAATAATTTACTAATTTAATAGTTTTTAGAGAATACACCAGTGATCTCAGAACTCAGGAGCTGCTAACAAAATATAATTGTAAAAAATATATTTTTGACACTCAAAGAAACAATACTTGACCAAACCTGGTGTAGTCATTATAAAAGGTGTTAGTTGTTCGAGTTGTTGGTAAAATGTGTAAAATTATAGGCAAATGCTTGTTCCCCTAACCACAACACAAAAGCGACAGACGACATGTGGAGTAGTTTGTGTATAGCTGAGCTTGCATTAAATACCATATACAGTGAATAAAGGCAAAACGAGCATTTTCCTGCATCTCCCATGAATCCCGGTGCCTTGTCGTACTGTAAAGTGCTACCTCAAATCTCCAGTGAAGAATGTGTTTGAAATCAACAGAATAGCTAAAATACCTAGAGGTAGCTCAGTTAGATAGTACATCTATACAGAACAACTGACTATCAGACCTACATGTTGCATTTATGAGACATTGGTGTAGGCTACATCAGATAGCAATAGTGTTACAAAGCAACTGCAGTATCCTTTTCCACAATTTGCAGAGAGCCCGACCCAGTGGAAAGCATAATATAATTGGCAACTTAATCGCATTTAGTTAGATACAGTATAGATACAGAACACAACCTGATTGGTACATATCACCTTTTTATAAATAAAGGACAACTCATTGCCTTTTTATTGACAGCTGTCATTAAACTATAGCATTGTAGTTTATTTGCTTTTGTTAAAAACTCCCACAATGCGGTCATTATTTTCAAAATGGCATTATCAATTTTGTCCAATTTGCGATATTATAACAGAAGACAATGCTTGCTAACCCCTATTCAGAAAGGGCTTCTCTGATAACAACTGACTGTTTTAGACCCCTTCAAGGAGCCAGTAGTACGGGCGGGGGATGGAGGGAGGGGTAGAGAACATCATCTCTCTGCCGTTGTCACATGCATCGGGGAAGCCCGGGCCCTGGCTACCAGCTATCCATCACGCTTGTATCCAGGCACCAGGCTTCAGCGGTGTCTCTATGGCAACACAGGCGTGCTCGGCCCTCAGGGGAGCAGCTGATTGGAGAAGAGGTGATGTCTGCGAGCTGAGGATAGGTGGCAGAATGTGGCGCGATGGCACGTGCATGGTGTACAGTAACCGTATTGCCTGTGGTACAGTGGTGAGATGGTGTGGTGTGCATTAGGGGTGCCCGATCCTGGTCCTGGAGAGCTACCGCCCTGCATGTTTTAGATGTCTCCCTGCTTCAACACACCTGATTCACATGAATGGGCTACTGCAGAGATAACGAGCCATTCATTAGAATCAGGTGTGTTGGAGCAGGGAGACATCTAAAACATGCAGGGCCCTCCAGGACCAGGATTGGGCACCCTTGGTGTACAGTAACTGTATTGCCTATGGTACAGTGGCGTCAGCGTAAAGCAGTAAGCTGCATCAGTCAGTACTGCAACAACCTGCCAGTATTACAGTACGTCATGCAGGTGGTACTGCAACACCCAAATAGTCCTACAACTGTCCATTTATCAACACGTCATTTCATAGTTAGCACTGGACATTGATAACATGTGATATCTCTGGCCGTTTAAATTACTGTATGTACAAGCCAGTATTTCAACTAACTAAATATTATATTTCAGTCCACATCAATGTCTCATCTAATTTGTTTTGCTTAGGTATGAAACGCAATCACTGTGAAACACTGTAACTCACAATCATCTATGGAGTAATTATGTCCTTGTGAGAAATGACAATGTACGCCTCGCAGATTCCTGATTCAAAAAGAACAAGCTCTCAATGCATTACAAGCAAGCAGCTGCATTCAAGCATACTAGATGCATTCAGACCACAGACAACCATGTCTAGTGCCAAGGATAAATAAAAACCCTAAACATGGCATGGCTACAGGCAATGGTCATCATCACAAGGCATATAATAGGCCAAGTGTGCCTTTCTTAATATAAAGAAATACATGTTTGTTTGAGCGTTATGTCAAATTAATCTTAAACTGTATTATTTATTCAAGCAATGTTGAATGTACTGTCACGTCCTGAGTGTTGCTATCCAGCAGCAAAAATACATAGAGGCAAACAAACTGTCTTCACTTAACAATACCCAGAAATCATTAGCAAAACAAATAACCAGCATACTAATATGTATTTATGAACATATCAACTATTATTCGGGGTCAATTGTATATTGAACACAACTCAGAAAAGGTTGATTCTTCAGACTACATATTGTTACATCTACATTATTGTAATACTCCAGCATTGTTTTCTACCATTGAACATGTAATAGCTTTTCAAATGTGTGCTCTTGTTAAGCATTGCTAGAAATTCGCTTTTAATTGGGTATAGGCTTTCATTTGCACAACTAGGCTTGGCTATGTGCGCTCAAATTAATAAAGCCAGTACAGTTGAACCCATAATTTGCATTGCTGCCAACCCCTGCATATTAAAAAAAGCTTTTAATATAAAAAGTTATTACGCTGGGCTAGCTGAGTTTGTTTTCGTCTGATCGAGCAAAGAGGACCGTGCAGAGAAGAGCCTCTACACAGATCCAGCAGCAGAAAACTGACCTTAAAATGGTACTAAAACCATGCCTCTCCAATACTACTTTCTCTCCATCTATTTTGTCATTGATTATAGGGGGAATTCTTAACTACAGTATTGGTTGTGTTGCTTTGACGTTCAAAACCCTCTTTTGACATCTGTTTTTATCATCGATCTTTCCAATCAGCCTGGCTGTCTGTAGCATGAAGCCATGTCCTCCTGTAAAATGTATCGCATCATCACTTTCTTGGTAGTGTGCGACAGCGTGTTTGAAGGGGCGGTGGGTAGGATTAGAGCTAGACATGTAGTTGCAATGAATATGTCATAGACCTCCTCGGTTATCAGTTATCAGAGTGAAATGCTCTGTGAGAATATGTGTTGTTTGAGAACCACTTCCTCAATAAGTTGATTTAGACTTTTGATGGCACCTGAAAGAATTCTGACCAGCGTCATTCAGAGCTTTTCTCTGAATGACGCTGCCAATCTACATTCCTTGTCAATCACATGAAGGCAGGCACACACACACACACACACCCAGTTACAACAGGCATGGTGCTTCTCAATGGTGTAAAAGGTGAATGTAAAAGGTAATAGGGATGTATGCATCTAGTCTTATGAAAAGTAGAAACCCATATAGGCAACAGGGAGCAATTTTGCTGCACTCCTAGTATAATGAATGAGGTATACAGTGCAGCACTGGTGCCAGGGAATGCAGCCAACCCCCATCCTCCCCAAAGTCAGGCTCAGCACATAGTTTTTCAGCAAAAACAAGTAGCACAACATGAATACTGTAGCAAACTAATTTAATAGAAACGATTAAAAGAAAAAACATGATTAAAAGCAGCCAGCCATGTGAATCCTATTGGCCCAGAACAATAGTAGAATCGTACCATCAACTTGAGACACATTAACACTTGAAAACCCTTACCGAACGTAAAATGGGTATGTGCTTATTGGCCACTGGAGGCAGTGTGGTGGAAAGTTCCCATGCCGCTCAGATTCTGATTTAAACCCCCAGTGGCAGGATGATTTCTGTCGTAAGCTCCTCTCAAACTATTGGACTATTTATTGATTGGAGGTAAAACGCTAAATTGCTTCAGTTTTTGTATTTATACATGGTCTTTAAATAACTATAGTTTTGCTTTAAACGTCACTAAACAGCTTACACACAAACATAACACTACAAATGCTGTATATGTCATTGACAGCTATTTACTGGACTCTCTGGCTGCTGATAGATATTTGCTTTAGCCTTGCTACTTTAGGACTGAATTGATCAGAGGCTGCCTACGTATCTCCATTGTCATATCCACCCTGTATTCTCTCTTCTCCTCTATCGCTCTGTTCCGCTATGGCCTGCCACCTTGCTCTCCCCTCTTGTGAATGTCTAAAGCAGGCAGCTGGTTTAGTTTTGATTACAGGACCTTTGAAGCCTCCAGTTTGTCATATGTATGGAGCGTGGAGGGTTTCATACATTTCTATGCTTCTAATGATTGGTGCCGGTTGAGGCCATATTATCGCAGAGGAAGTGCCGGAACTGTAGCCAATGTCTGGACCTCGCACCAGACCTGCACAAGGTGTATAAAGGCCATGAAGCGTGTGAACAGGAGATGGCCCCACTCCAGTCCAGCCAACTGCATTGTGTTCCTCCATAAACTGAGTCCAAACTTAGTCAGTCCCTGTCTATTCAGTGTTATGAACCCTCTCTATTGAAATGCTAATAGCGGGCTCTGCCAGATGAACAGCTTGAATAAAGTGAACACCATCTCCCATGGTCCTTCAGAGGCCTTGACTTGGCAGCCAGCCTCACGGGTCTTCAAAGAATACATTAGCGGCAGATGGCTTATTTCACAGGGTAATAGTTTGTTAAAAGGGCTGACAGGGAAATTAAATGTATCAAACTGGATTTCAGGTGTTTTGGCTCAAACACTAAAGCAATAACAATATGGGCCTTACACCTAAATATGTTCTTTGTAAACACCAGAACTGTTCATGATTTTAGAAAAAGCTATCCATTGTGACTCATAAATAACCCTTGCTGTTGTTATGCCGCAAAACATGATGGAGACCTTGTGATTTACCCCCTCCACCATGTACACATTACCCCAACACACAATAACTCACAATAAGACAGGTGCAATTTCCAAACTGAATCTCATTATGGCAAAGATGCTGTCATTGTTATGATGCTGTGGCTAATAGAATAAGTATCTCTGTATCTTCATGTCCTCTATATATTTGTAGGTTGCAACCATAGACACTGAAAACGTACCCAAAAAAAGCACTAAAACATTTATACAAAATGTATATAACACCACAAAATAAATAATAAATCACACGTGGTAACCACTGAAAATGAGTAAAGCGCATTTGATCAGTTTGCGCTCTTCTCCCTCACACAGTCCATCTAGTGCAAACCCTGAATGTATGAAAGAAAGGCAATGACCCCACAACAGCCTGAGATCTCAGCTGAATAATTAATGCCTAAATGAAACAAAAGGAGTGCTACTAGAGTGGTAGAGCAGAGATGCAGGATAAGCTTGGCATGTTAACACAGGAGAGGCAGGACTGTCGCATCACATGGAAAGAGGTAGATTAGGCTCTACCACCAAAACCAACAACGCGCTGTCATCTGAAGAGCAACGAGCTGCTGAGGTGCAGATCAATCCTGTAATCCTACACCAACAGATCACACATCGACTGCTCTGGGGATCACCGGCCTGGTCTCCATGACTCAGGGTATATTCAGGAAAGGCCCCTGAAGAGTAGCATTAGTGGACCACCAGAGAATGAAAGTGGTACTAAATGGGGGCGGGGTCTCAGCTCCAATTAGGGATGTCAGGTAACCACTGTGGTTATGTGCTCTTATCAGAGGTCATGTATACCTTGAACCAAAAAATTATGTTGTAGGGGTTTTTTTTTTAGTTGAAAATCAAAATTTCATCCATGCGATCAATCACATTATTAATCATCATGATTATCAAATCATGCAAATAATAAAATCCTGTTACAGTTTGACTGCATTAAATACACACCATACAGTGTCAGGTGTGAGCAGAGACATAATAACACATTATCACATTGATACAATTGCATAAACATAATGGGATTGCGAGCAAGTTAATGGATCTGAGAATCAACCAGCCTGTTAACAAAAGTGTTAAAAAAGCAATCACGTTTTTAATGACGACTATTGTCAGTGGCTTGTTGCAGATGAAGCAGATCTGGCAAGAAACGGTCAAAATTCTGTCCATAAATCCTAACCTTGATTTAAACCGTAATGTTAAGTCAAGGCAGAGAGAATGAGGTCAACGAAGCAGTTCTCTCTTCATTCTGACTGAGCCTGGCTTTGCATGAGCAAGGATTATGACCGTTTCTTGCCAGATCTGCAGCAAACCATGCAGCACCATCCACTAGCCTACAACACAACCCGGTCTAAGACAATAACATGTGCTGTGTGCTGACAAAAGTGAGCATGGAATACAAAACCCTAATTGTCTTCACTTCTTTTGATCGTTCCTGACAACCAATCTCAGCCTGATAAGCTACATGTAAATGAAAAACAGAATTCGGTGAAGATCGGTGTGCAATATCTGATCGACCCCTACCCTTATTGTAGAATATGCTACTAATTTTAATAAAGACAAAGTATATAATAGCCTCCAACAACAACCGCATACATAGCATTAAAGGGGAAAAACAGTTAGGCTACCCTACCTTTGACTTGGGTCTCATAGTC
>JAODOY010037353.1:0-44574 GCA_025399855.1 Forbesichthys papilliferus
GGGTTTTTAGAAGCCTGATAACGAGCCATTCATTAGAATCAGGTGTGTTGGAGCAGGGAGACGTCTAAAGCATGCAGGGCTGGGGCTCTCCAGGACCAGGGTTGGCCACCCCTGATGTAGTGGCTCCTCACAGCTGATACTACAGTCTGTTACTCTGCATGTGGTCCCTCCAGGCTCATGCCCAGGGGCCCATGTCAGGGCCCCACCCCTCCGGGAGTCACGGCCACCACCAGGTAGTGATGCTGCAGGCAGCCCCGCCCCAACAGGGCCCTGGGTCGGTACCTCCTCACCCCCCCCAGCAGGGGGCGCACCAACACTTCTATATAGGACACCCTCAAGGTAATCTGTCTGTCTGTAGCTATATCTATCTATAGCTAAATCTATCTCAAGTGATCTATCAATATACATTCTATATATTCTAGGAGTTTCATCACTTAAATAACCTCATCTAAACAATATGAGCTGGCTTTTGATCTTAATTAATGCAAATTGCAACAGTAGCTTGATTGCAGTTGTTTTTGAATATCCTGAAATGTATGACCCATCTTCCGGCTTCTGTATAAAGATAAGACGCGCCATATCATGGAAGCAAATTGCCATTCGAATGGCATTATCGGGTATGATTTCATTAATATTTACAAGATAAAAATATAGTTTGGCTATAACCTGCTGCCTGGACGCTCTGCGTGCAGTGTGTAATGGCATCTAAATGGATAAGTGCGAAGGGAGAGCACATTCATAACACTGCCACGTGCAGTCTATCCCTGAATTGTTGACATTTTCCCTTCAAAGGGTCATGTATAAATAGAATGAATACATTATATCTACACACTTTTGTATTATCTAACATTTATTCTATTATTTAAAGTATTCATTTCCCATGCTTTTTGTTTGTTCCACAGCGATGCAGGTCCAGACACACTCCCCCTTCCACCCAGCAGGAAACTGAGCCCAGTAGCCCCTGGAGCTCCTGCTCCTCTTCCCATCTGATTGGACCACGCAGAGACACAGACCGTGATGTCATCAGCGACCTTTTAACATGGCTGCCTCAGGGCACTGCTGTTTTTAAGGAAGGACAGATACTGTCTGGAAGCAGCCTGACAAGTGCAGAGGGTTTTTTATTTTTAGTAGTGGTTCCACCCCTTCCCCCCCCCTTCTCCTTTTGACCCAAGCGAACCTGTTCGCTCCTCTGTGAATTATAAATAATTTAAAAAAGCATACAAAAAATACAAATAAATTAAAACATAACCAAAAAAAATAAAGTTCTCAACTAAGATGTGTTTTATTTGATTTCTACAAAGGTGTTTAGACAGACAACATCAAGCTTATTAAATTCATTGAATAAACCACCTCTCAGAACAACCTAACATAATAAAAAGTATATATATGATCTAGCTTGCATACAGCTACACTTAAACGAACACATTAAGTAGAAAGTCCTTAATTCCTAATGTCTACATATCAAAGGTTGACATTTGATCAACCAAAAGAAGCCATTAAAGTGTGATATCCATACAAATGAAAACGGCCCCTATGCCAATCCAGGCTTGTTACTGGCATGTTGATCTGGGTCAGGACATTTAATTTCCCTGCAGGCTGCGTAAGGTTGACTGTCATTGTCAGCTGTCATGCTCCCTCTGTGGGACCACTAGTGTGCCAGGGCGTACAGCTTCTCTCCGCTGAGCTGGAGGCGTTCCCGGTACTCCAGATGGGTGTAATTCTTCTCAGGGATTCCCTCAGTACCATAGAGGAGACCCCAGCAGCAGGCAGCTATCACAGCTGTGCTGTCGCTGTCACCTGGGGGTCAGCAATGGTAGTTGAGTTACACCTCAAAATAAAAGAATCTTAGTGTTAAATATGTCAAGCACTGGTGTAGAAACCCAGTGTAGGAACTCCCCCACCCTTCCCATATTGGAAATGATTGCATTTGTCCCACCCAAGACTATACTATAAACTTTTATTTTGAAAATGCGACTGATTTACTGTCAAAACCCACTACCCTTGGTCGGCCTGAAACAAAGCCTTCAGATGTTTGATTGGTACGAATGTCAGGTTTGAAATAACTAGAATGAAGTGGTGGAGTTATCTTTCAATACATGGTTCGTACTCATACAGTCTAATATTAAAAATAGTTAAAGCCATGACGTTATACATGGTTGTGTTCTTAACATATATGTTGTAAACACATTGACCTCTGACCTCCATGGAATGCTGCTCTGCTCATAAGCTCTGCCCAGTTTTGCCCTGCCCCCAGCAGAGCATCAAGTGCAATCATTGGTGCGTCGTGTCCGCTGCGCCCCGCCCACCCAGACAGGCTGAAACTCTTGTATGCTTCGTCCCGCTCTGCAGGGCCGTAGGGGTCTGGCCAGACCACAGGCCCCAACCCATTAGAGAGGCCCCTCACATCCAGGTACCTGAAAACACATTTATATTATGACCTTATATGTCTTTAGAAAACACTACTAAATTGCCTGCTAACAAAGTAATTGTGCTCGTACCACTGCCATTTATCACAGAAGTAGTCCCAGTCCCTCTCTGTATCCTCCACCGCAAAGCCCCGCCCCTGCACAAAGTTCCTGGCTATTGGACAGGCCTCGTTAAGAAGGCCTAACCCCCAGGTGGTGATTGGCCGGCGCTGAGCAGCATAAGCTGTGAAAAGTGCGGTGGCTACAGCGCCCAGGAATCCTGTGGGGTGAGGGTGCGTCATCCTGCCTGTCTCCACGGCAACTGCCACCAGAGACAACAGCTGGTCAGGACCGGGGTATCTAGAGGAAAAGTCATGTTCACCTCTACTAATCATCATCAATTATATTAGCAGGCAATTCGACCACATTAAACTAATCAGAAAAGGGTTTGATTTCGAAACACAGTTGCTACGGTTGATTGGACTACCATCAACCATTCGGAACAGAAAGAATGGAATTTAACAGAGGGTTCAATAGGCTCTATGCACACAAGGTCTGTGACGCGTTTCTGTTAGACGTTATACCGACAGACCATCTTCCGTTTGACCTAACAGGCAACACTTCCACATTGGATTTTTGGAAAGTGTATGGGGAGAGGGAGGGGTACTATTTCACTATCTTACTGTACTCTGCGTGTTGAAAAAAGAATCTGCTACTTCTACACAGCCCAGGCTCCGTAAATAGGAACATAAAAGTGGAAAACATCGCTCACATCAACAAAGTCGTAGTACTACACTTTGCTTCACCATGCGTTTCGATGTGCGGGGTGATTCCACGGAGGAATATTGTTTTGATTTGACCTCGAATTTAGCAAGTGTTCTCGAGAATGACTGCCTTTATGAGACCAGAAGCGTTCCATATCAGCTTCCATTGAATTGCTTTACAATCTTGTATATATAATCTTGCATTACTATCTTATTACTACTAGCTGCACCAACTAACGTACCCAACACCTAGTTCTATCAGAAGCAGACGTTTTGAACCCAGAGTGCTTATATGTCCCAATCAGGATGGTGTGGCAAGCATACTCACATAGACCTCCATTTAGTGCTGATGAGTAATTTAAGCAATTAATGGAGCAAACACACCACTCTCCCAGGAACATTATCCCCATGGCAACAGTCTCACCTCAGACCGATGCACATGGACCTCATGGCAGCACCGCAGCCAGTGGCCTCAGGGTTGTAGGGCACCCTGTATCCCCCCTCTTGTCCCGGGCAGAGCTGAGACACTCCTGAGAGACAAGAAGACATCAGTCTGTCTGTGTGTGTGTGTGCCTGTGTGTCTGTCTGTCTGTGTCTAACCCAGGATGCTGGATGGTCCAGGTTTTCGTCCTTCCATATCCTTCATCCCCTCCACGTAGCGGCCAGCGACCTCATGCAGCAGGTCTTCTCCCGTTTTACCTAACAGAGCAGAGAGAGACCTGAGTCAGTCACAAGACTGTGATGTCACGCTGGCTAATCAACTCCATTGCCAACTGATCCACTCTTAACTAAACCTGACACTCACCGGTCGCCATGGCCTCAGCTGTTGCTAGATGGAGCACTGTGTCATCGCTTACCGGCCAATCAGGGAGCTCCACCTGAATGTTGCTCAAACCGCCCAGCTCCTCCAGTTCCTGCACAGATGCATTATGGGAGCTGATATGTTTAGGTGATAGTTTATTTGCTGGTATCTGAATGCATGAGACCTAATCTATTGATATAATCCTCTATATAACATTTAAAAAAAGAATAATCTGGATGATAATCTGAGCCTTTCCATGTGAACAGTGTGGATTTCCTCACACCAATTTACTGTTTTGTTTGTAATAACTTATAAACCTTTGTTGTGAAATGTTTGATATTTTTGTCATTGTGGTAGACCTACAAACTTTAATCCAAAGAAATGTACAACAAGTAGGTCTATACATTTGTTAAAAGATCAATAGTTAATAGATTTATTGTAGGCAAACCATTTCTGTTAGAATAGTGACAACAGTCATCAAGGCTAAGCCCAATGACATATGGTATGTGCCATATGTTACTTATTTAATAAGCCAATGGGCCAGTGTGTTAACAGTCTAAATCTAAACATCTGAATTGAATACCTTGTGAATCTCTGGACCTGACTGGTTGTATTCCCACAGTTGGTTCCGGAAGCCGAGCGCGTCCCCGACGCCGCTGAGCAGCATGGCCGCGCGGTAGTGGTGCACAGTTGCCCTGCACGAGCACGAACATTTTTTACTTTCCGTTGCCTGCTGTGTTAGCGAGTGAATTATGAACAGCAGCAGTCTTAACTCACCGGCTCATCGTGACGTTTGTGTCCGGCAGAATCGCTTCTGCAGCCCGCAGCACACGCAATCCGCGGTTTATGACAACGGGTTATTCACTAAAAGACTGCGTGCAGCACGCGCTAGTAGTTTGTCCTCCGCTAGGTGTTTAAATATGGAAACATGCGCCGATAAATCCGCCCCTCAAAATGAACGCCAAAATGTCTACGACTGCCACTAGATGCCACACTATGCATGAGCATCTGTGCACGCAATATAATCAATCATGCCTACCTACATAGAAAACAATTGTTTACTACTATAGGCTATAGCCTATTCATGTTCATATTCATACAATAATCATAGGCTATAGGCTATGCCTTAAAATATATTTGGTGACAACGGCAGCAAATATATTTGATATTAGCCTGCATGATTTGACGATTTGTTTTATAGATTTGTTATATATGCTTTAGACCTACCAGATGTCATTGCCGTAGGTCATTCCACCCATTATTATATATATATATATATATATATATATATATATGTATATGTATGTATGTATGTATGTATGTATGTATGTATGTATGTATGTATGAATGTATGTATATATATATTTATATAATTTATTTAATTTTTTTTTTTTTTTTTTTTGGCCTACCAGATGTCGTTGCCAGATTGGTAGGTAGTATGGTTTGTTACACCTGACCTGTGGCCTATACTACGAATAGAGTTCAGCCTACTATTCGATTTAACGAGGTTATCAGGGAAAGTCAGAGTTGACGAACGCTGCCTGCCTGCATTGGTACTACATTGGTACTAGACTCTGATGAAGATAAGGTTCAATCTGTGTTAACTTCGTTTCAGTTAGTGCGCGTTCACATAAAAGGGGCGCAGTCGGCAACACACACAGGCTGAGTTTTTGTGTAAAGGCGCATGCTCCGCTCGTCCCCCCATGTGAATCATGATTGAAACTGCATTTTTATTGTTATAAGGCAAGTTATTGCCAGTTACCCGAGAACGCACAACAAGCCTATTTGATCTTTAGAACGCTTAATGTCCGGCGAACACAGACTTTCTTGCGTGCATGCTATTAGGCCTACTAGTCTACGTTACCCTGATTATCATTTCACAAATACCCGATTCTTAATTATCGCGGGGTGGACAAGGAATGCAAATAATCTCTTTAGGCTTTATCATAGGGCCTATAATTTAGCCAAATATTAATATCTATATTAGATTTGATTTAATAAAATAATATAGGCCTAGGTCTTTATGAACGCAAATATTAAAACTGCTATGATTTGATTACATAATCATTTTTAAATTGAATGGCATCAGACTCCCTCTGTGTGTGATGTAATCCGACCTGTGTGTGTGCATTTGTTTTGCTCTGAGATGCTGACACATTTACACTGACGACATACATCTGACACCTGTTCACTATCTTGGATAGGAGAGTTTTCAGTTCAGGTTGGAAAGATAGAGGATCCTATTTTTGTTATTGTTTTGATATTGAACGTGCATCGAGCTGATATCCCCTTGTCTGGCGTGGCGGCTGAATAGTTGAGGTAAGACACAGATGTGTTTGTCTTTTATGTTTTATGGGGGGGTGGACGTTAGTGGAGAATGAATACATCATGCTTCTACTTTCAGAATATTTATGCAAAATATCCGGCGAAAACACCAATTACATTAGAAATACAATTATTCCTCAACCGACACACACACACACCATGCACACGCACACACACACACACACACACACACACACATGCACGCACACACACACACCACACACAGTTGAACAGAAAAATAGATGGTAGATGTCGGAGAAGCCACGCACAGCAGACTGCTAAGAAATGCCTTCCCTCTCTCTATCTCTCTCTCCTGCATTTCAGAAGGTCTCCCTCCTCCCTCCTGCGCTAGCGCTCCTTCCATCTCTGCTCCGTCGGTCCACCTGTTAGTTGTCTGCAGGACTCTTCAGCGCATCCCTCCATCTCTGAGGTAGGAACACTCTAATCCTCCATCGCTGCTGCTGTCTCGTCTTGTTTGTTTTACTCTTTTTCTTTCATTGTGGTTGAGCTCCCCCCCACCCACACACACATCAAGACACAGCAGTCTGTATTTGCATTCAGCTGACGACTTAGAGATAACAGTGTGTGTGTGAGTGTGTGTGACCCTAATTTAAAGTGAAGGCGTAGGATGAGGTGATGCGTGTTACTACGCGCAAACACACACACACACACACACACACACACTCCACAATAACACAGGATGCCTCAGGAGACAGCTGTCATGTCCAGTTGAGCCAGGTCAAAGGTCAAAAGACACTGTGTGTCATGGAATGTTGTGGAGCATTTTGCAATATTACTGATGATACTATACAGTATTTCATGGGAAATCTACCTGATTGGTGGAATATAATTGTATGCTTTAAAAATCTGATTACATTTATATTATATGATACAATGCCAACAAGCATGTGCTTCAATGTTTTGATGTCATATCAGATTGCTTTGTGTTTTCATGAAACCAGTTTTGGTCTTAATGTAATTATTTCCACATCTGAACAGTTTACACAGGACCATTAATTTATCTTTTGCTCTACCAGGCTGATTCATTGAATGCATATAAACCTTTTATAACATTTTCCTCTAAATCATATGTTCAGAGACATTCACAGGATTTCATCTCAGGCAGGAGAGTTTAGATCAAACATCTTTGACATTGACAACGTTTCGTTGTTAAATAATAAAGAGGAGACAGAGTGTGTTCTAAGGACAACTGATTCGGACAGAACGATCTAATCTAATCTGAATATATACATATATGTATATATATACACACACAGCATATATAATAAATATCATTGGTACTGTATTATTAATATGATCTTCTAAAACAGCAACTCTGGGAAACATTTCCTATTCCTCCCACCACGGCGCTTTTATTTTAGGAATGCAAACACAAAAGAACATGCATGCACGCGCGCACACATACACACACGCTCCTGTTGGTCAGATTGTCTCCCACCTCACAGACGGGGACAATTTTGTCTTCCAGCTCCTCCCCTAGCAACCAGGCAGCCCATAATTAGCTGTCCGTCAGAGCTGGATTGCCAAGCTACTTTAGATAACATGCACGTGCGCGCACGCGCACATACACACACACACACGCACGCATGCACACGCACACAGTGGCAGCAGTGTGTTTGAGAGCTATTTGTGTTCTCACATGATGTCAGTGAGTTGTAAATTTGGTCGCTGTTGTTTCCTCTTGGACAGATTGTTAGGAGGCGATTAGCATGAAACACACTGTCATTCTAATTATTTTGCACACACACACACATACACATATGCACACACACACACACACACACACACACAGAGAGAATGGATGCGTGTTACTGGGATTTATTCCAGACCTGCTGTAAAATAGCAAAATCCAATAATACAGTGTAACTCCAACACAGGTCAAACATCTTCTCTTCAGGACAGTGGCTGTACTGGTTTAAAGGCTAAGTCTGTATGCAGAACTAAAGACACTATATATGAAACACTGTGTTTCATTTTAAACCCAGTCATGTACAGTCAAGTGTGATGTCAGCAGTGTTGGGCAGTAACTAGTTAATTACTTTTTCCAGTAACTAGTAGTGTAACTAATTACTATTTCCAAAACAATAATCACGTTACAATTACTAATCCAAGTAAGTAATAGTTACTGTGTTACAAGATCGAGATTTCTGGTCCTAGTAAACTCAATTAGCCTTCATCATCTGGTTTGAGAGGCTGCAATGTTTTCACTTTGGCTGATTGTTGACTCCTATAAGGTTAATTATTGTTCCAATTCTTAAATACCATGTGACGTCACTGTAGGTTAGCGCCGCCATATTTGAGTCCTGTCAGCTATGCAACTCTCATCTCTACCATAGAACTATCAGAGACATTGAAAGAAGATGATGCATGAAACAAAATACATACATTATGCCCGGGTTATGTTTTGTTGTTGACTGTAACACTAGTATTTGAAAAAGACTACAAGAGTATTATATATAAAGACATTAGATTGGCATCATTTAAATGGTTGGCTTGACTTCAATAAGAAGAGACTGGCAGACGAGCTCTCTATGGTAGACTCTGCAGTAAAGACTGCGGTACGGTAAACCCTCAATTTACCTAATTATTATTGTTTATCTTTAACCTTTCTTTGCTAGGAAAAAGTTCAAAGCTTGCATGTGGTTAGCAGTTTCCATATATTTATTAATGTTAGTAGTGTCTTGCAATGATGCAAACACGCCTTGAACTAAGTTGTACACATTATGCTAATGTTAGCTAACGTTAAATAATATGCTACCTGTGGGGAAAACAATGTATTAAGAGCCTAATACATCAGAGATAAGAGTCACATAAGAGATAAGATTACATTTCTACCATATGCATGTCTCTCTCTCTGTTTAGAAGGCGGCAGAAAATCATCCACACCAACAGTAGGTTTGAGTGTGCTGATGCAGATGAGATGGAGAAGCACTGAGCCCAGCAGTGATGACACTGTCCCTGAGATGTAATTATTGCACAAAGGCTTCAGTGCCAAAGACCTGTAGGCTGCCTGTATTGTGCACTGTTGAAAATACCAGCAAGGCCACCAGCAACTGCATCCAGTGGAACTTTAAGCAACAAGTGGTCTTGCTGCAGTCAGAATCCATATGGTCTGGTCAGGAACAAATACACCATCCTGCAGTCCATCTCTGCTAAGCAACTGCTGAAGGACAGCCTACCTTTTGTGATAAGATAACAGTTTGCTGTGCGCTGTAATATTTGGTCTCCTCGCACAGAATAGATGGACAGTAGTTGCTTACTATGTCAAATGTATACATTACTATTTCCCTTCCTGTAATAAACATGACTTCTTCCCAGTTTGGTTTCTTGGGGTTTTTGTTTTAATACCACTGTAACCTCTGGACTATAATGCACAACAAAGTATTCTGCACAATCTAAGATTTTTGAATATGTAGAGTATGATTCAGTGATATCAGATGAATGTATCTATACATAAATACATCAACATTAACAATAAAGACAATAGCTATCTTTCAAACATTTATTATAAATAATATACAAAGCATCATCTTTAACTTTAATGTATAGCGATATATTTCGACTGCCAGTGTTGAGAACCTGTGAAGTTAATGCAGGATGTTAATAGTATATTCTTCTCATTAAAGCTAATCTTGTTACAAAAGGATACACTGATTGGATTTGTGTTTTATTGTTTTAAAGGCATGAAAAAGCATATGGCCATAATCTACATCATATAGTCTGACCTGTATCCTACTTCTAAAACAAAACTTGTACCTGTTGTAACATTATTAGCACTCAAGCTCGCCTCTAGTGCTAATGCTAGCCAGCTAGCCACCCTTTAACTAACAAAGCTCTAAGATTTTAATCATTTTTGTTGAATGACTTGACGACTGGTTAATTTGGTCTCCAGATGGTGTTGGTGTCATTCTCCAATCCTGCAACGACATTTTGATAGACATCCTATGTAGAATACTAGTGATTTGCTGTTGTTATGTGTACGGTATACTATGTCGTACGTTATACTATGTCGGTAAAAATAACTTGGAGCAGACGCTTGCAGATTCTAAGGTACAAAATACAGTTGGATGAGGTAATATGAATCCTAAATCGCAACCAATAATTTCTTTCTGTCTCAATTACATGCACTGTATTCGCTGTCTAAAATAGTTGGAGTTGGGGACAAATATGGCGGAAGGTACATTGGAAGTGACGTCTTTGGTACCCAAGAGGATTCAATTGTAAAATGAGCTGGCTACACAGGTTGTCATTTTTCAGCAGGGGCAAGGCAGGGTGATTGTGAAAGTTATATAGTAATGTCACTAGTAACATAACTAAATAACTTTCATTGCCCAGTAATAAGAAAAGTAATATTATTACTTTTTGAAGGAGTAATAAGGAACTAGTAACTTATTACAATTCCCGAGTAACTTGCCCAGCATTGGATGTCAGTGCCCCAGTCAAGAACAGTGTTTCCAGCACTTACAGATTAGAGGTTTAAAGTGTTCTGGACTACCTTCCACAGCTCTATGACAGTCAGGAAGGGAAAGCGTTTGGGGATCTCCATCCAGGAGCACATGGCGATAGACGTCTGTCCCGGTCCCATCCGGCCTATCCGTCAGATCTCAGCCTACTTCCCGCGCCTCTCCCCGACATCCTCGCTCTCCGAGCCCTTCTCGCCCAGCCCTGGTCCCACACTGACCAGCCCTGGCAGCCTCAGCCCGCAGGTGGGCAGGGCCGGGGGAGAGAAGGGGGTCGGCCTGTTGCTGCCTCCTGGTGGCGGGGCTTCACTGTCAGCCATGAGCAGCGTGGAGACGTCGGTCGACGTGGACAGCTGTGACAGCGATGATAGCAGTATGTCTGTTTATATACACAACTCACAAGAGAAGTTCTAGTTAGCCTGTAAAAACACAATTCCTTTTGCACTGTCAGAGCTAAGCCTATTTTGGTCCAGGGACCATTTTGAGTTTCTTCTGAGGCTGTACTTACTTCTGCCTAGTTCTAGAACTATGGAGGCGCTGCTCAGTACTGATCATCCTGGCCCTGCTATTTTCTCATTGCCCAGGGGATATTTCATGATACTGGCTAGAAATAAGTGACACTTTTCAAAAAAGTGTGGCTTGCATGAACTGAATGGTTAGATAATCAGCTTGCCTAGACCAAGCAAGCCTCATCCATAGCTGTATTATTGGATTTGGATAAGGCAATTCATTTAAATCAAACCTGCTCAGCCAGCATATACAACCAAGCCCCCAGGAAAATTTGGGATGTGAGGCAAGCTGACTCATTGGTATGGTGGCCAATGTTGGTACTGTAGCCAGAGATTTGTTTCTCAAAAAGCCTATTTCCCATTTTTGGCCACTACCAATCATGCACCTCTAAAATGACTATAGATATTTCTTGAATGCCACACATGCAAACATTATTCATTCTATTATTAAATAGAATCTTTGTGAGATTGGAAAGGGTCATATCTTCAGAAGGAACAAGCTACCCAAGCAACAACGTTAATGGTAATCATGCAATATGTAGAAGTAGGGACACTTATGCTCCACCCTGTTTCTGCTATCTCAGGGCGCTAAGTGCCGTATATATCCAGTTCTTGTCTGCTGCTGACCAGGTTTGTCATAAAAACCCTGCTGGCTTCTTGAAATGGTTTGAATAAAAGATGATCTGGTGTTTCTAAACAGCCCAGGCTCTGTATATGGGAGCATAAAAAAGTGGTGCAGACCCTACCACACAACAGTAATCCAGTCTTGGCAATGTGTGTCCATATATATATATATGTATGCATTGCAAATATTTTATTCTTTAACATTATATTTATTTATTACATAATTTTATTTTTTTAATTCTTATTATTTATTTGGTTTGTCACAAAAATAATTAAATATGTAAATACTACTCAGGACAAGTGGTGTTGAGTTTTCTCCTTGAGGACAAGGTTGACAATAAATAGGAAAAGCAAGAAGAAACATAATTTAATCAAATTTTTGATTTTGCCATTTGGCAATATAACTCTGAAGAAAAGTATGGCGTCTTGATTAAGCTCTTTAAAATTCTCATTGGCCTGCAGAATTAAACCTCTTCATTAATTCATGAAATTACATAACTGTCACTGTCTTGAGGCGGGAATGCAACACTAAAATAGCACAGTGCAGCTCGCTCTCGTTCTGGATACTTCCTGAACTGTTTCAAAATGGAAAGTTTTTAAATCTTGCTCCAAACTTGTTTTCATTTCACCTTTTATAGACAACAAACAGCTGCAGATAATTAATTGGGTCAAAATGAAAAACTAAATTAAATAAATTGAAAGGAATAGCTCTTTAACATCAACAACAACCTTAGTGAAGAACACTGTGAAGTTCCATCTAGGAAAGATATATTGACCATGAAAACATTGTAACGATCATGCGACCATTGTATTGTACCCAATATATTACAGAACATACATGATTAAGGCCCGGAGTATATTTCATGTTTTATCTTTCAGCTTCTTTGGGAACATTGGAGTTTGACTTGCTCTATGAGAAGACCACCAGCTCCCTACACTGCACAGTGCTAAAAGCTAAGGTCAGATACTTCCACATACAAACCACCACTTTATACTGCATATATCTTTATTTATTTTATTATGACAATAAATACGATACTTTCTCAATTTACTCTGTCTGTTTATACTGGTGCATAATAACAAATTCAGAGGAATTCGTTATTATTAGTTAATTATTCAGCTCTCTTTCTACCTGTAGGCTATATCAGTGTTTTATTTTCTTAACCTTACAAGTGAGCATGCTGCTATGCGAATTACACAATGCCAATAAAACTAAGCAAACAGCATACTATAAACGTGTGACGGAGTTCGTCCGTCCCCCTCCGGGAATCGAACTCCGATCTCCCAGGCAGAGAGCAGACGCTACAAACGCTACAAACGCATACTGCAGTCTGTACAGAATGTCAACATCAACATGGTCATGTAACAACAACTGGATTTGCCTGCTTGCCTGTCAGGGTTTAAAGCCGATGGACTTTAATGGTCTTGCCGATCCCTACGTGAAGCTACACCTCCTGCCAGGAGCCTGCAAGGTGGGTTCACACACGCAACACACACAGGCACGCACACGTGCACGCGCCTTTATTTTAGCAGTAGCCATAGCCTGCTTATTTAACATACAATACCTGCAAACAGAGACATGATGACGTTAATAATTTAACATCCACATTTGTCATTGAGTATGTAGTTGGCCGTCATGTGTGTCAATCAAATAATGTCTCATGTCAAGTAGTCCGCTCTTAACACAGCCAGTGCTGGGTCCCACACGTTACCAAAGTAAGGCTGTTTAGTGTCTGACAGCCTATGATACCTGATTGAAACCATACAGCAGAACATGAGGCTTGGCTCTATACGTTCCTCTGTAGTGGATAGTGGAGATAGTGGGATACTGTGGGATCTACAGTCAGTGTGATTAGGGATGCCTTTATCCTAATTGGAGGAGTGGAACCAGTATGGTCTTCTGCTGCTGTAGCCCTTCCATTAGATCCATCATGTTTTGGGGACCCAGATGCTGTTCTACAACACTGCCTATTCTCCTCTGACCTCCGAAGAGCATCTGCTGTGTCTGACGATGCCGGGAGACCCACAGGCAGCAACCAACACTCCACTGTCAAACTCACATGTGATCTGAGCAACAACTAAGTCAGTGTATCATAAATACACTGACTTAGTGTATCAGTGTATTTAAAGTACTTAAATAACAGGCCTCCTGAACACAGAGCAAATTAAATCAATTGAACAACCAAATGGAATGTTTCACAGAAAAAATAAAAAACGCACTACTCCTCTCTTTCCTCATCGCCATGTATTCACCATGTATTCACCATGCATGCCTCTATGCAATGAGCAGCTTCTGCAGGATGATGCATGTTTGTGTTAACCAGCAGGTGTACTCTACACCTGCGATGTATGTATGCATGCGTGTGTGAATGAGTGAATGTGAGGCAATCCTCTACAGCGCTTTAATTGGCCTGTAGGCTAGAAAAGCTTGTTGTTGTTGCTATAAAGTGTGTGTATGTGTCCTGTACCAGGCCAACAAGCTGAAGACGTCTGTAGTACGCAACTCTCTGAACCCCGTCTGGAACGAGACGCTCACCTACTGTGGAATCACAGAGGAAGACATGTACCGCAAGACACTACGGTATGCCCTAGTTCACCCTCTGCCCTCTCCTGCTGGGTGACATATTGAGGTCAGTCTGCAGGGGCTTCATGTTGGCACTTTGAACTGTTGTTGCCCTGCAGCTTAACAAGGCACAAGGGTGGGACGTAAATAGGAACAAGTGTTTCCTGTCCCGGGGGAAATCACAGAGACAGCAGTCGCCCGGCCAATGAGAGAGAGAGAGAGAGAGAGAGAGAGAGAGAGAGAGAGAGAGAGAGAGAGAGATGAGTTGGACAAAACAAAAAACAATATGTTGTATTTGATGCTAATATTACATTGTAAAAGAGGAAGTGCTGAAGGAAGGAAGGAAGGAAGGAAGGAAGGAAGGAAGGAAGGAAGGAAGGAAGGAAGGAAGGAAGGAAGGAGTTGATTTCTACAGAGCAATAAAGGTCACCAAATTGTGTGAGTTGGTTCAGAATAGATCATACTGTATTAATACTTTTGTTAAAAAGACAAAAGAATAATTTACAGTTTATAAATGTGTTACACTTTCATTTGATGTCTCTCCCTTTCTGACCTGTCTGTCTGTCTGCCTGTCTGCCTGCCTCAGGGTGTCTGTGTGTGATGAAGACAAGCTGACACATAATGAGTTCATCGGGGAGACGCGCATCGCGCTGCGTCGCGTCAAGCCAGACCAGAGCAAACACTTCAACATCTGTCTGGAGCATGCTCCACCTGTACGTCTGACCGACATAGCTGGACTTTCACAGAGGGTGGGGTTGAGGGGGGGAGAATGCTATTGGTACAACTGGGACAAAACATAGGAGAGTCTTCCACTGTGTGTGTGTGTGTGTGTGGTGACAAGTCTGTCTCTCTCTCCAGCTCTCGTCTCCCTCGTCCATGAGTGCAGCTCTGAGAGGAATGTCCTTTTACCTGAAAGAGGTGAGACCTCCTCCCTCCCCTCCCACAGGTGCCCTGGAGACAAGCTCCAGTGACATTATGAGGAGAGCAGAGAGGGGGAGTTGACGTTAGCAGGCAGTGACATGTGGCCCCCGGTTGCGTGTTGCGTGTGCCTCCTATAAATATCATACGTGACTCATGCGCTGCTCTCTGCTGCCTCACTTACTGGCATCTGTCTCTTCTGATGTGTGTGTGTGTGTGTGTGTGTGTGTGTGTGTGTTCTAGGTATGATGAAGAGCGTTCTGAAGCATGTTGAAGTGACTTTATCTTAAAATAAACAACCAAGGCATTATTCGTTAGAAAGCTGTTTATATGTAAGATGTGTCAGTAGCAGAAAGCAAACCTTGTACTTATTCCCTATCTCAGTGGGAGAGTGAGCAGCAAAGAAGCTTGGAAGAGCGAGGTCGTCTGTTGCTGTGTTTGCAGTTCCTGCCTACAGCCAGCGAGGGTGCTGTGCCGGGCAGCGAGCAATCCTGTGGCGGTCTGTGTGTTGGCGTCAAACGCTGTGCGCACTTGGCAGCTATGGACGTGAATGGCTTGTCTGATCCTTACGTCAAAACGTGAGTGCAAACTAAGTGTCGCTTGGCTTACGTTCAGCTGCGATGGTTGCACTTGATGGTGCTTAGGTCTAGGTAGGAATTTAGAGCTACTGTAGTCATTTGTTAGAATTGTCATAGACATCCATCATCTATCAGCAAGTCAAATGCTCCATGAGAATATCTGCTTTGGTTGATAGAGCCCCTGCCTAAATGTCTATTTGATTTTTAACCATGCCCAAAGCTTTCTCACCAATCAGGGCCTCATTCCCTGACTGACTGACACACAGAGAGAAAGAGAGAGAGAAATTATTTGGACAAAACAAAAACCAATAATGTTGTATTTGATGCTATATAAAATATGAAAACAAAAAGAAATATTACATTGTAAACATAATAATACGACTCTCTCCGACAGGTACCTAAAACCAGACATAAAAAAGAAATCAAAACACAAGACTGCCGTCATAAAGAAGACTTTGAACCCTGAGTTTAACCAGGTACGCTGTATAGACTGCACAATGGCCATTAGGTGGCGCTATACTTAACTCATGCATGTCCTCTCTGCTGGCCCAACCAGTGCTGTTTTATACTCCTCACTACTGGGATTTGTCAGTGTTGGGCCAGTTTTATACAGTATTATTATATATATCTATATGATCTTGTGGTATTCATGACGGCGTCAAGTGGAACTTTTCTGAAAGCTTTGAGTTCGCAAGTTCCCATGTCGTTATCACAAGTTCAATTTGAACACAGCATTAATTCCTATTAAAGTTGTGTTTACTTCTGCCATGCAGGAGTTTTTCTATGAAATATCGTTTTCAGATTTGGCCACCAAAACACTGGAGGTCACCGTATGGGACTATGACCTGGGCAAGTCCAATGACTTTATAGGTATTCATTATATTAACGCTGTTACAACCAATTTCAGACACCTTAAATAAATGATTTGAACATGTTCCATTCTGTATCTTGTATAGGGGGTGTGTCTCTGGGCTGTCACTCACAAGGGGATGCCTTGCAACATTGGATCGACTGCCTGAAGAACAAAGGACAGAAAGTGGAGCGCTGGCACACACTCACCAATGAGCTGCCAGGTGCAGCTGTACAGGACTAGGCTTCACCCATTGGTGGCAGCATGGAAGTGGCTAATGGAATACTGTGGACAATGTATGCATGAACATGAGAGAATTTCTATTTGAATATTTCTGTGTCATATACCCTCCTAATTGAAGATATTAATAAACATTTGATATGTTTTAGTGCTTTCAAGAAGAAGAGGGAAAAGTGTCTCTTGTCCCTCTAATGTGTTTTTGAAGCTGACGTTATCTGGAAAAGCATATACGACCAAGGATGAATAAAAGCTGAATTGTCTTTGTCGTTTGTGTTTCCCTTAACAAAACGTTCTGCATCAACACTCGAATACCAGAATCAAAAATAATCATTCTAGTTAATATATGGGTTTGTCTGTCTTTCTAAAATGTTATGTTTCTTTTATTTAAACATCATGAATCCATATTCATAACCTCGCTAAAACTTCCTCCTCCTGAAGTGGTCTAATTGTCATGGACATGTTTGATGAAGTGGCATTGTGACAAAGAGCAGAAGGTGATCATTTATTGTCCGAGGTTTGTAGCAGATATATGCAAATGTACATATGTGTGTGTGTGTTATAGGGGGGCAAATTAAAAATATAAAAACAAAATCTAAGCCTTTTCTGTGAAGGCTAAATGTTCTTTTTAAAGTTCTGCTTTGTTAAAATTTGTTTCTTAGTAGTCAGGTTGACAAGTCATATTTTTAATAAAATCTTTGACATTTATGCTTTGCATTTATCTGTTTTCATTAGGAGTGAAAATATTGGGCCAATTTGTTTCATCTTAACAGTAAGCATTCACGGTGTCATTTATAAAATATATTCATACCATGAACAAATTCTGGGCTTGTATTTATTTTTCTTTTTTATAATACTTTTTTTTAATGTGATTGGTTCTGTAAAAGCCACAATGCCACTAAAAGGTCTGTTGTCATGCAAATAAAATTAGCATTTCAGTGAGATCGTTACATGTAAAGTGATCCTATACGGCTTTCTACCAATAGATGTCCCACTAAGCGCACCAGCAAAAGACCAAGACACATATTGTGTAGGGGCCACACATATGTATGCGTGGCTGACTACATAACAGAGGACAGAAGAGCTGGGATTACAACATACACAGAGGGACTGTGATGCCATTCTCTGCTCGACACTATTACGCATCCTTACATAGAAAATTGTTCTTTGCTAGTAATTGTTTTAATGTTCAAAATATTGTATAGTGTACCTTTAACTAATTGTAAAATGTCTACACTTGCTTTAAACTCAAGCTTATCCCAGTCCATGGGGCAGCAGTCTCCTGTGGTTAGAATGTCAGACAACTGGCGTGGAATCTCCTATCTCTGGGCTAGTGCATGGTCTGCCTGCAACTGTGCTGGCCATTTCTTCATAGTAACTGCAGTGTTTGCTTGGTATGCAATACGTTATTGTATACTTGTGTAATTTAAATGTTGCACCACAGTAGCTTGTTCAAGGGCAATGGCAGGAGTTCAAACCTAACATGAGCGTCAAATTAAGAAAGGACTCCTCCCAGGATCTTCCTGTTCTTCATTACATAGTACAGGCTTAACATCACTGGACTCCATGCGGCCAGTTTCACAGACAAGGACTGAGTGTAGTTCAAGACTACAATAAAAGTCCAATAAAGATCTCCATTGAAAAAAGCAACAAAGATTAAGTCTAGGATAGGCTTAATCCATATCTTTGAAACCGGCCACATACATTAAAATATTATTTAATCTAATGAAACTCGTTGCATGCATTTCATGTTTATTAAGAACATCTTAAGAAAATGTACAGCGAGCAGAGTAGTTGTGGTGTTGTGACTTGTCTATTTGGGTATGCCACATTTGTGGTGTTGTGAATTTATATTACAGTATAAATAAAATTGAAAAAAAATGTAATCCACAAACTTCAGTGGTCACAAATAATATTATCATACCACCAGTTATTGACAGTCTATATTAATACTACTCTGTTAACTCAGAACAATAGAATCATATAACTCACATGACCAACAATATAACATATGCACATATGTCTCATTATAATGAAATTCAAACATATAAAGTGAATATGAACAAGGAGAAAGTTTTAGATTAATTAACACACACAACAACAGGTTATTGCAGCTTCAGACATATAACCAAGGGTTTGGTTGGTGTTGATCACAGTGAACCAGTTCCAGTCGTGATGTCCCACAAGCAGCTTTCCAGTGCTGACAAACCACACAGCCTCCTCCACCTCTTCTAGAAGAAGCCCAGTTTGGACTGACTGCTGCTACCTGTCTCAATGCAGCTCGAGACAGTGAGTGAACATACCAGAGACATTCTGCTGTGGATTTGACCTTAAAAATCATCAGGGTTCTATCTGCCAAGATCTTGTCAAATGACAAAATCAAAGTTTCTTTCCTCTTTACATCTATGTATTTATCTTTTTAAACAACGGTTATCATAAGGTAAAGGTTTATCGATTCCTGGCAACTTTGCTTAATTTTGAAAACACCTGTGTTTATAAAAATTAAACATGGTTATCATTTGCATTTTGTGAAACGTTGTTTATGCAGGTTTGTGTACTCATGTTATAAGGAGCGCATGCACACACTTTCCAACAGTGTCAAGGCCTTGCACATACAGGACCAAGAGAATCAGCGTGAGCTTTCATGCAGGCAATGGACAGAACCCTTTGCTGTCTCCTGGTCAGTGTATAAACATACATTCTGCAGGATCTAAGAGGAAAACAGAGGCACGAATCATCATTCTTCAAATAGCTACAGAATTCATGTCCAACTTCCATTCATCACAGTTCAGGTAGGAGTGTGTGTGTGTGTGTGTGTGTGTGTGTGTGTGTGTGTGAGAGAGAGAGCGTGCGTGCATGTGTGTTTATCTGTCAAATCCAGGCAAAGATGATCTGTCAGCGGACTGGAGATGCCTGCTGTCTCATCCAGACCAAACTCAGGTTTTCACATTGACTAAAAACAGAGAAGGAGGAGGGTTAGATGAAAGTGTACTGCACTCTATAGATTGTTTACAGAGAACAGTAATGTAGCAGAGACTCTGACTGAGTATTGATATTCTCTGGCTGGATTAGAAAAACATAATGCATCTATTACTGTAGTTGTCCAACCATAGCAGTCAAAACAACAGTGAAACGTGTAACTTGTGTGAGAACATGACCAGGCCACCCTGGACCCTCACCCTAGTAGAACATGGAGATTTGGAGATAAATAAGGGAGAAAGTTTAACACCTATCACTACAAGTAAACCGTGAGACAACAGTATATTTGCACACTAGCATACAACTAATTTACAATACTGTGTCTGTTATTTGTAACACTGCAGTGTCATTGGCATGTTGTGTGTAGGATAATACAGAGCACAATATATGTGTGCTCCAGATATGAATACACTCCTGTAAACAACAATGTCATGTGGTCCTGCCTGACACTGTTAGCCAATTCAATGTTGTGTCTCCTCATGATCTGCTAGCCTAGCTGCCTGTTCTGTGCGCTGATAAGACATCTGGTGTTTGTACACAGCCCTGGCTATGTACATGGGAACACAAGCCAAGTGGTGCAGACCGCACCACAAAACACTATCCCTCCTTTGTACATGTGTATCCCGTTTGGGAGGCAGCACGTCTGAAGGAGCACCCTATGGCATTGAAGAGAGAGGTGATTTTGTTGTGATGACATTTTGTGAATTTGACAAAAAAAGTACATTTGCTTAGCCTTCATTAAGTGGAGTTTACTATATAGTTTTTGTTAAAATTTAGCACAACACCAACACATACTGTACATCACAGTACACACCAGAAAGACATGATGACGACAACCCTTATATCTCTACAAAGAAATATAAATCCCGCCTGTGTGATTCTTGTAAGTCATCAGCTTACAATGCTATCGTGAATAACTTATGTGCCCTGTGATGAACACAGAAAACTCAGTTATGATTTGAAGGGGAAAAGTCTGCTTCACTTGTTTGTTAATGAATTGATCAACAGACAACAGTCGCCAAGATAAGATCAAACTTTATTGATCTGCAAAGATAAATTAAGTAATTTATTTATGTTTAATTACAGGGGAAGATGCCAGGTCAGAGGTCAAAGCTCAGGGTTGCTACACTCACTGGCCAGGTTCACGATGCAGGCGATGATGATGACCGTGCCCAGCGACAGAGACACCACAGACAGCATCTTGGCCACGCGACCCAGACGCACAGCGCCATCTAGGTTCCCCTGTTCCAGGCTGTTCCTTGACTGGAGCAGAACACTCAGTTAATTACAATTATTTCCCACAGCGATCTACTGACATCTATATTTAATATTACGTCATCATGGAGGGAACTGGAGCACAAAGTACAAATCCTAACCTGGGGTTTGGCTTGCTGTTCAAAGTACACAGTACATATACGTGCTGTACGACAGCAGTGCAACACAGACTGGATGTGGGAAGAGACCTGCTTCATACCATGATGGAGTAGACAAATCCCACTATGTTGATTGGCCAGACGGGGCAGAAGCAGGCAAACACAGCCAATAGGAGGTGATCTTTGACCTTCGTGCGGTCCAGGGGAGGGTTGGTGGCGATGCTGGAGTGGCGGGAGAGCGAGGGCCGAGGGGAGAAGGCAGTGTAGCCGATGGAGCCTGCTCGGCTGCCCTTCCTGGTCTTGGCCAAGTGGGGGGGGCGGGAGTACGAGATGGAGTGTTGCCTTCTAGGAGGAGAGGCCACCACCGGGGAGCTGGGCTCAGGGGGAGGCGTGTGGACCCCATTGCCTAGGAAACCAGATGACGGCCCTACATTTTAATACAAATGCAATTCTAAAGTGAAAGCAGAGAGAATGGATTTTAACGGAGGGTTCAATGGATCGCAACCAACGACCCCGCGCTCCATGTAAGTCAATGGGGAGGTACATGGATATCATCATAAACTTATTTTCTCTGGGGGTATTTTGAGTATATCCGTAAAGTGCTTTCCATTGAACCATCAGATGAATTCCATTATCTGTTACAATGCTCCATCTTATTATTCCAATATCTAGTGAAAATGTACATCATAAGAGCAATATTGTTACAGTGTTATAGCGATGGCACGTTAGCAAGATGAAATACTTTTTAAAGATTGTGTAAAAGCAGACATACATTTGTGTTTTGAGTTTGTCACACCACAGAAAATGGTAATATTAACCACCCAGCCAAATTTGAAAAAGTCACAATGTATATAAAATGATGCTAGAAAAGCGTGAAAATATAACCAGCATGTGTTCTTAGGCGCTGGGGGTGTCAGCAGAAGGCGCTGCAACCACACCCATCACATGTTCTATAGTAAACCCCATACCTTGGTGTGCCAAAAAGCTACCCTCAGCCGAACATTGATTGGAAAATGTAGACGTGCATTTTATGAGTTGTGTTTTCACTTTAAATAGATGTATACGGGTAAAAATTATTAGATTGGTTATACTATAGGGTCCTCTCGAGGGCAGAAATCAATTTCCAACAAACAAATTTTTGTCATGACACCTGCAGATGCTGTGAGAAGATGCTGTTCTTTTCAAGTAAATCTACCCTAATCTAGTTGAATTGGAATTTTTCTTTTGGAAATAGGATTGGACTTCATAAAGACAGTTGGATTATTTTGATGCTGATTTGAACATGAGAATGCTAAGTGGATTTGGCAGCCAGGTGTTAGCAGGTAGGCTAGGCTACTAAACCTGTAGCTTTCAAATAATGCACATTGACTCTGAACCGCATTGTGTGCTTATTTTTGCAATGAAGGCATAGCTATCAGACTGTAGGCTGTTAAAGGACAGTAACGTGATTTAGCTATGGAATTGTAGGCTGTTGAAGGACAGTACATTTAGTAGGCTAATAACTTGCATTAAAGCAGGATAGATACTGAGCTGATTCAAGTGCTCTTTACGCTTTTATATCCTTGTGGTGTTACGGGGAGGGGTAAGCAAATTGGGGGACAATCTATGTATATAGTGCAACGTTTCTGGCCCTCCCAAAAAATCCTGAACAGAGAAATTATAAAATACATTTCTAACTCTACAATACAATACTACATTGTTAAGTGTTTTCACATGTTTAAAGGAATGGATTTCTAACAAAGTATTTCCAAGAAAATCTCTGTATTTGCTTTACACAATCTTTAAGCAGATTAATTGGAGCTCAAGTTTGCTAAAAACTTGAGCAACAGGACACGGACCCGTGGTGCTCTCGAGCTTGTCATTTATAACGATGACCAGCTCCTCTAGTGATGAAGCCCTGGGGGGGGTGGCCTCCACGACGTCCTCCACGAGGGCGGGGCATGGTAGCGTGATATTCAGACACACATCCTGCTCAGCTCCAGGCCAGCCGCCAGAGGGCGCTGTGGAGATGCCAGACATACTGACAGTATGGGTCTGCGTCCTCCTTGGTGAGTGTGCCTCCTGTAGCTGGGGACAGGGAACAGTCAGGACAGGCTTCTGTTTGTATTGGAATAGCATACAAGTTTTCCTTTCTGTTCCAAGAAATTATACAGCGATGTGCATTACCTAGTGTTTTATCTTCACGGCTTGCTTACCCTAACCTAACCTGACATGCAGATGAAATGTCACAACTCCGGGGCGAAATAAAACGTAAACTCGCGATATCAGTATGGTCTCACAATACTGTGCTTATCCTTTCTGATGTACAAATCACAGCTGTCTGACACCAAGTGCACCCTTTAAAGGATATAGGCTGTGTTAGTAAAGTACGCTATACAAACCTTTACGTTAAATATTGTACATTTATTTAAAAATGTCATACTTTTAACTAATGTTTGGCTAATATGAAGTAATGGTGTTTTCCTGTTTAAATATTCAAATCGAATTATCCTTGCCATTCAAAACACCTACGGTCTACTGGTAGCTAGGCTACTTCAGCACATAGCCTATGCCTGTAGGCTACTTTAGCCCATTAGCAGGCATGCGCAGGTCTATGGCTATGGCGTCCAAGGGGTAAGCAAATATAGCTAGCCTATACAGTCTAGATGTGTGGTGTAGGCCTACACAAACACATTTTCATTTGTTAAGGCTATTTGCAGCATATTGTCTGAACTAGTAGAATAATAATAATTTATCATAATTATATTAAGTAGCCAACCATCAATTATTTACTGAAATAGACTGAAATACTGTGTGCCTGCTCAGCAGACAAATATAGGCTCTGCAGGTGTGTACACACATCAAATTAACAATCGGCCACATGGAGCAGAGAACAATGACAGACTACACAAAGGCTGGGGGCACGAGGAGAAGGCGATGGAAGACGGATGCAGAATAAATCATATAAATAAAAAAATAAACAAATATAAAGATTAAATATGAAAATTAAACTAACCTTTTACCCCCCTTTAAATTCAGCAGACGCGGCTGGGTGCCGTTAGCATTGCAACTAGGTTTACTTTATATTCTCCTGGAAAAAGCCAACATCGCATGAACACAATAAATACGAACATTAGTATACAGCACAGTTGGATGAGAGGCACGTAGCAGACTGCGGGAGGGGTATAGTAGGGGCGGGGAGTAACGGAGCATCAGCAAGGCAGCAATCGGTTATTGACATGGGATTTACTGTGAAACTGGACAGCTTTGTTCCAATTTATATTTATTCACGACACATTTCATTATTTGTATTGAGAAGAAAAAAAAAAAAACGAATACACCACCAGATTTCGTGTTGCGTTTATTAAAAATCAGCATATACCACCCTCAAGTGGACAAAGCAAGCACTACAAAAATAGTAAAACAAAAAAAATTAAAAACAAGGCTGTAAATAAAGGTTGTACACAACAAGCACTTTGTCAGATGGTGAAGATCAGGTTCCCAGTGAACTCAGGATGTTGGCCTGCAGATAAACACAGCATATGGACACTCTTAATGGCAAGGAACATTTTTAATTAATGCAATATACAGTACAGTATCAGTGAGGAATTCTCACCTTCATGAAGGAGCAGAACCGTTTCTCTGTGATTCCTTCAATCCGTGTTAGATCTTCCAGCTGTAAGAGAGCACATTCTGTTAAATACAGATTTTTAAACACATACACACCTAAAATTTACTTCAGTTTAATTTTATTCAGGTATATTGTTGCTAATCTTTTATAAATTGTGTGTTGACTTATTTCCTTTATAGATTTTTCTGTGCTGCTGAAGAAATCAGGGCCCGTATTCACAAAGCATACATTTTTTCTGAAAGAGTACTCCAACGCAAAAAGGGTGTTTAACGGTTGTTATTCTAAATCCTATTCACAAAGCTGCTGAGACAGAGCCGGGCTCTGCCAGACTATTGCTCTCAGCGAAAAGAAATTTAGCTGAGAGCAATAGTCTGGAAACCCCATTCGCATTTTCACAGCCACCCTTTCTGGTGGTTGAATACGGGTGGGTTAGTGATATGACAAAATAAAGCACATTTCTAAATTGTAGTAGAAATAAAAGAGGCAATCAAAATAGTTGTAGCAACACAGATTGGTTAAATGCTGTTCAATTGTTGAGAAAAAAAAAACTAAAGGTAGGAGGCAACGACTGTAAATACTTCTGAATGGAGCGTGGCCAGATCATATTCACCAAGTGAATCTGGTTACCTGAGACCAACTTTTACAAAAGGAATTGGGAAAAATCTTATGCTAAAATAAAACGGCATGGATAAGGATTTGTTTCATTATGGTTCATAATTGGCTGACAGAGACATATCCCTGTCAGTGAATGATTCAGAAATACCATTGGAGGTGGTATCATAGCCTACATATTACATTGAGAAATGTTGAATATGCAGTCACTGTTTAATTGTGATCCAATAATATATATTGACTAGTCAAATATATGCTCCGACAATAGTTAGTCTGACTTGACCAACTTAAAATTAATTCAAAAAACAGCTTTCCCCACTTCTGTCCGGAACCACAGATGAGTGAGAAAAGCGCTGGTATTCCTTGCAGTCTCAAGTAAGGACAAGGTTTTCTTGGATATCCACGCAGAGCACAAACGCGACGACAGAAATGGTAACTAGCCTGGCGCTAGAAGATGCCCAGTCACAATTTCACACCTTGGTGTAGAGTTCTATCTTAGGACCAATTTTTTAAATATAAGTTTTTTCTAAAGATGTTTTGTGAATACGGCCTGTGAATGTCACTTCTTTCTGAATCATCCAATCATATTGATTTTTCTTTTTTTTTGTTTTGATGTGACAGAAGTTATTTTAAAAGAGTATAAAAGAAGATTTTATTTGAGCTTCTCTTACAAAACCATACATTTGTGAGCCAAAACCTTTGAACGGTAGTGTATTTACTAACAGATGATTCTACAGACCTTTGAGAAGGTTCCATTGAGCTCCCTCCAACCCAGGATGAGTTTAGCCTTCTTCTCTCCAATCTGCTGCAGAGCTTTCAGCTCCTTCAGGGTTCCCATGTTGAGAACCTGCAGGATCTTCTGTCTGGACCGTTCCACTACAGATCCGTCCAGCTCCAACTCCCAGCAAGGCGCCATTGCGAAGTCCTTCACGTTTTCCTTGCCCGCCGGTTGCTGGTAGAGGTGACATAAATCAAACAGGTAGGTGTGACTCAATGCTTTAAAGTAACAATAGTTTCAATGTTCATGTTAATCAAATTTGTAACCAAAATGCAAAGTGAATAAATCTTGGTGATCACCCTTTGCCCACGTAACTAGTACTGTACATCAGATCAGTCAGTTCAAATGTCCACCCACACAATAAAGTAATGCGTGTGTGTAAACCTTCAATGACAACACTAGGTATTTCTCTGCATGTGTATTGACCTCAGCCTGATTTGACAATTTCTGGTCTTTCTTCTGGATACAGACAGACTGTTTCTTCACCACAGCAACCTGCTTGAGACAAACTACACACACACACACTTCAGAAACGGGCAGGTGTATTTATAGATAAATGTTTATTAAACGTGTCTGCAAAGGTTTTACAGTGAAGTACCAAGGTCTGACATGAGACTGAACACGTTATTCATCAGAATCTGATCTAAAGAACCGTTGTTGGTGAATGCTGTGCAGACCAGGACTGACCCTGTAGTGGCTGGACCACAGCTTGTTGCCTCCTGGTTTTGGGAGCTTTCCTGCTGAGGGGAAGCAGGCTAGATTTGAACAGACCCTGCTGGACACTGCTGGACTCGCCGGTCTGGTTTAGAAGCAGAGCTTGGCTCTCAAACGCCTTCTGCTTCTCCTTCAAGTCCTACACACACAGGTTGGGATGCAGTAATTGTTGCTGGGTATATATGGATTTGAAAGAGTAACTTAACACAGCTCACACGGTAGGAACAACATTCTCTACAGACTAAAATATAATTGTTCATTACACAAGGTGTTATCAAGTGACACCACCTTGCACTTTACACAAGCATCTGTTCAAGCAGAAACATACATGCTCCTCTCCCTAGTGCATAATGTTAGCATTACGAGGGAGGTCTAGGTATGCATGCGTGTCTGAGTAGTGAACCGGGTGTACAAGTGCATGTACCTGGATCTCTTTCCGGGACTGAGCCATAAGTTTCACCATGGTTAGTTTGTCTGTCTCCTGGCAGTTTAACATCAACTTCTCTAGAGCCGCTAGTCTGTCTAGAACAGACATGTCTGAGGGACTGACACATACACACGCACACACCTTAGTGACATGTCAGAAGTCTGTTAAGCTCCACAATAGTCTCATAGGGGCAGACCTATTATGCCATTGTATAAAGGTCTAGACAAATATGAGACATTTCATCTTAAAAATGGGCAGGGCGGTAAACAGCTAGAAACATATAAAAGGCATTGGTTAACACCTGATTACCGATAACTGTTCATCTTGTACTGGTGTCTTCCATTAAACCTCAAACCATGCATTTGGTTAAATCTAGGGATGGCACCAATACGATACTGAGATCGGACAACGGTCTGATACTGACTTAAATAGCTGGATCGGTATCGGTGACAATTGGACAGTTGTAACTGACCCATGGGGCTAATCCTATTAAATTAATTTACACTCGTAGGTCTACTGTCAAGCATCAGCCATGTCTTACCTACCCAGGCCACACTATCAGCAGCAGGTTTCTAAAATGCAGCAAGTCCTAAAATAGAGATTGGCTGTCATTTACTTTGCAACGTAACTTAAAAACATAATTTAACACTGGAATCGGATCGGTACTATGTATCGGCCGATACCCAAAGTGCCGGTATCTGTATCAGGACTAAAACTTGATTGTGCCATCACTAGACTTAGATTTACATCAGACTATGTATCTGCCCCACAAATCTTCTGATCACCAGCCAGTACATGCTATACAGTGTGTGTATGGTTCACATATTTCATGTTTAGCCTGGGCAGAATACATGAGCCAATGTTTTCATTTTCTAACATGCAGCTTTTTCCAAAAGTAAGTGTAGTGGCATAATATTGATATTATAGTAGTCGACAAGAGAGACACACAGAGGTAGTTTTAACCAAAGTCCCTATATAAACTGCCCGAACACAGGAACACTTTACCATCATGCAACACTAGAAAAGCGCGTCATCAAAACCAAGACAACAACAACTGTCGCGGTAAAGGCTGGCTGTGAATTATAACAACTGATGTGCCCAACTGCCCATACAATATCACTGAAACACTAAGCTACGTATCATGGATTTTTTTTTTAATCAATTGGATTCTGTCCTGCTAAAATCAATGTCGTCTTAAAGTGTAAAATGGAGATGAACGCAAAACTAAGACAGTTCATAATTAGGTCATATTAACGTAAAAAAAAAAAAAAATGTATGACTTGATGAAATATCTACAACCCTGCCATTAAAATGATACAACGGTAAAGTCTACCCCGCAACCACTGAATGTAGGGGATGCAATATATAGCATCCATTTGATTAGAATAATAAAAAAAGCAATAGGCTTTTCTCAATGGAATATATGTTTTCACTCTTCTCTCTGGACTTATCGGGATTCACTGGTTCATCCAATATTTCAGCAAAGTCATATTTTTGAAAGCCCCCGCCCTTTTAAAACTGTTTCAATGGACGACTCTCCAGATCTCTAACAGACACATACTGTATAGCGTGTTAGTGAACCAAAACAATCTAGTCAGTGCCTGCACAAAATCATGCAACCTAGCCACATACTAGCTAGCTATTTGTATACTAGATTAGAGTACAGCTTTTCCCACCATAAAAAGGAATCCAAAGGTGCACTTTTATGACTCATTACATGATACAGGTTACTACAGTCAGGTTACATGAGAAATTTGTATTCAAAATATTCACTTCACAGACCATACACAGGAAGGCAGATACACAACAGTGGCGGCAGCAATCAATAGGAATGTTGTGTGCGTTACCTGGAGGGCTGTGAAGAAGGGGAGGGGGTCTCGTCATTCTTCTTCCCTTCTTTTGGCCTCTTTCTCTGAGGTTCATCCTCAAGGTTGTCCCTGTTCCGTTTGACTGGAGAGAGAGAGAAAACAAACCACATGGCTGTCAGCGAGTCCACCGGCCCTCAGACAGAACGCTGCACTCACACACTCCCTACCAGGTGCGGGAGCGCTGCTCTCCCTGGTGAAGGGCTTGTTGACGACCAGTTTGGACTTGGCGGCGAAGTTTAGTGCGCTGAACGTGTCAAAGTAGTACTGGTACTCCGGAGCAATGTTGGCGATCATGACGGCGTGGGCGGAGCCGCCCAGGGAGTCCTGCAGGAGGCGTGTCAGCTTGCTGTCGCGGTAGGGAACGCGTGTGGCCCCGCCCACGTTCAGACAGTCCACCACCTTGCTGAGGGTGAAGAGGGAGAGGTTGATGGCCCCGCTCTCCTTCAGACGCAGTCCCTGGTTCCCCGTCCGCCGGTTGTCCTCGGAGCCAGCCAGGTCCACCAGGTAGAGCTTACCGGTCTGCTGGCGGATGGGAGCACTGCTCAGGACTCGCACCACCTGGGGAGAGAGGACAGACATGCAGACACTCAGGGCTCACACTCCCTGGGGAGAGGACAGACACATATGCAGACGCTCAGTGTGAGCCCTGAGCAGCAGTAGCAGTACATTGAGGTTGGAAGGATTTACACTCATACGTTTTGACCAAGACACGGAAAAAAAAACAGGAAAATCAATTGGGGGCGGACTCTGCATGGCCATAAACGAGATATGGGCAAACAGCTTTACAGTTCGTGAAACTTAATGCTCTTGGCAGCCTTGTGAGTTCAGACAACTGACAGTAATTCTGGCCTATGTCCCTGGACCTGACAACATGCTTGCAGCAGAACGCATTGCAGACAGCTACAACAACGCCGTGTCCAGAGCAGCTGATCAGCCGGTCTTTTTGCTTGGGGACTTCAACAGTTGCAATGTCACTTCGCTACTGCCACAGCTGGAGCAGTATGTCAAATCTCCAACTCTACTGGACAAAACGCTTGAAAAATGTTTTGGAAACATACCGGATGTATATCCGAGAGAGATAGAATCTCCACTTGGCTCCTCAGATCATAATGTAATATTGCTGCTACTAAAATATAGACAAAATTGAAAATGCATAAAATACATTGAAAAATCATCCAAGATTGGAATAATGACTGTGGACACACCGTTTTGAGCTAAATGACTGGAACATGTTTTTCAAGGAAGGTGGATGTGATCTGAACATGCTCAATTAATCCATGTTCATATATGTCATTTTGCACTGACAATATAATAATAATACAAGTTATTATTTATCCTAATAATAAGCCCTGGGTCACTAGGGAGCTTAAACACTGTCTCACTCAGAAGAAACATGCGTTTATAAAAGGGAGACAAAAAAAATGTGTCAAGGAACTGAAACGGGAGCTGAAGCATAAAATAAAACTTGCCAAGCTCCTCTACAAAAACAAGATGGAGAAGCAGTTCACAAGGGGACATTCAAGGGAGGCCTGGCAGTGTCTCAACACCATGATGGGCAGAAATCAGAGACCAGCCCAGATACAGTGCCCAGACGCCGCCTCCTTTGCAGAGCAGCTGAACACCTTTTACGCGTATCGCCTCCTGCCACGCGATGAAACAAGTCCAGTGTCAGGAACTTGAATTGTATTATTTTCTTTAGTTTGTTAACTTTAATAGCCGAACAGTAGTCCTACGTTCACGTCAGGCCGTCATTTGATTTGATAAGTGCGAACATCAACCCAAAGTTCTAGTTTCTGGCTTCAATAACTCACGATCAAAAAGTGAGACAATAACGATGAAACCCAAATTGTTTAAACAAAGTCCACTGCGACCAGCTGTTTTCTTTAATTGCGCTCTAAATTACAGTGATATTTTTGGCTTTCCAGCAGCAGAGCTACGTGCCTTTAAAGACAACAAAGTACACTGTAATGGAGAACGGAGAATTTGAAACATTGATATCTATGAAATACAGCTATATTTCCTTTGCATACCAGAGACCTTCCAGACATCAAAATAATTATACATTCAGGTAATTTCTGGGGGATGGAAACTATATTTCAGTATATTTCATGTATTTTAAGTTTATCATTTTAAGAAATTTCATCAGAACCAATGTTTTTAGTACACAGTCCAGGGTAAACTCCATGGAACCCCCTGAAAATACCCTAACAAGTTAGTATAATTTTGTTTTTCCCCCAGAGGAAACACTCAATGAAGTATGAGTGAGTTAATAGTTGGGCCATTTGCAGCAAAGCAGGAGAAAGGGCATTAATTAGGGCATTGCTAGTGTTGTGAAATTCATGCATAATAATCGTGAAACCGTGATTATTCCTATAATCGGACCATCAAAATGTCTAATTGTAGCATCATTAATACATGCACAGTACAGTATACTGCCAACAGTGCCAGCTGAGCTATGTAATTATTAAACAAGAGGAGAGCGGATTAGAACCGATAACACACAGCGGGGAGTGTTTATGTCTGATACACTTTTTTTACTAGCTGAAACATTGCTACAATATTATTCCTCCATGAAGATGTGCAAACTGTGTGACTAGGGTTGGGTACCGAACTCGGTACTTTTAAGAGTTGTTAAATGTTTAACACAATCACGGCTACGATGAGCCAAAAGAAATTACAGCTTTACCTTTTTTCCGTACTTTACTCCCACTTGTCATGGAGGGTTACATTTATCCAGTTGCTGGCTGCAGGAGTTTCGATTAAAAAAAATAAAGTTCTCGCCTATTTATAGATTGCTCAATTTTCGCTCTGCCTTTGAGACTAAATGAAATGAAATAAAAATAAATTTTCAGTATCTACTCTTCATGTTCAATTAATTAATTAATAGCTCTTTATTTTAGCACGTTACGCATCTATTTATCATTCTGGAAGTGAATCGTAATATGCGCGATCCGATCAAGGAGATCCAATCACGGCACAACATTGCTTCCAGCTCTCAGCAAAACATTGTCGGCGGTTCGTGTAAAACATTACGTTGCAGTTGAGAGTGGAGCAGTGAGATAAACAGACGCTGTAGAAGCGGCGAGAGCAAACTTGCGGCGGTATAATAGCGCTAACCTGACATGCCAGAGGAATTGTAGTCACAAGTAACAGAGAAATTTAACGGAAGCTCGCGAGATCATGGTGGTCTTGCGAGGCTGATAGAGCAGGATTTAGGTTACGTCTCCGGTTTCAGATCAAACTAGACCTATTGTTTATAGCGGCAATACTTACAATGTCCTCATTTCGGATTTAACCCTGTAGGCTACAACTACATTGAAAGTTACTATGAAAGTGTGCCACGCTAACGTAAGATAACGTATTTCTGATTTGGAGAATGTAGTTGATGCGCCCATTTACCATTTAGTTCATACACAGCATAGACACTAGCAGGGTAAGGGGGCGTTCAAGAAACCTGAGGGAGGCACAGTTCAATAATGCTTACGTTAGGCTGTAGGCTAAAACAGAACTCCTAAAACATGTTTGTAAAGAGTCAGTCAGGCAATTTTTTTCCCTAGGCAACATTAAATTAAATGAACAACAATGATTATTACAAAGTAAAGTACCGAAAAAAGTATCGTTTAGGTACCGGTACCGAATTTGAGGTACCGTACCGGCACCGGTATCGATTCAAATGTGAACGGTACCCAACCCTATGTGTGACTCACTATTATTAGCTACACTAGCCTCTTGCTACTTGAAATGCCTGGTGTCAGTGTGTGTTTTTGTGTTTTGACTGACCTGGTCACTTGTGAACATATTGCTTATTTTGCAGAATGTTCCTGCTTCTGGGGCAAGGGCTTCTATTATTACCTCCCTCTCTGCTCCACCTTAACTGGACGTCCAGACCATTTCGCCATATGATCAGTACAGACGGAGCCACAGGTAAATGATTGCTATATGCGTATGCACCATGTTGCTATGTGCGCCCTCAAGCAGGGACACAGCAGCAAGAGAGAAGAGAGTCACGTCTGATGCATGGCAGCCAGGCCACCAAGAAATTTCCTGGGCCACAGCAACAGTAAGTCATTTGGAGAGGGAAAAGATGCTGCGTCAATTGCGTTCATATTTTTTTAGCACGTTAAAAGGAATCACAACAATTAGCGTGTTAATGCGAACAGCCTTACTCAAAATGTAAAATGACTTTCAACTGCCAACTAAAATGTAAACATGCTGCAAATAAATTTCCCCAATTTTCCATATTATCCAAAACAGTCATCACATCCTCTTCCATGTCTGGAATAGACTATACAGTTCCATGATATTCCTGAACTTCCATGAGCAGTGGGGACCTGTAAGCTGGGCTGCAAATGGGAGTGAGGAGTGTATCATTGGGCACTACAGCAGCCAGTACCTTGATCTGCAGAATGGCGTGGCTGCGGCTAGACCTCTGGTTGAGCTTGGTGGAGGCCGTGGTCCTGTTGAGACTGGCTGGGATGAAGTGCTTGTCAAAGTCGGCAAAGGATGAGAGGGCTGTGTGCGTGAGTCCAGGAATGAGAATGTTCCGGCATTTATCCTCCCTGATGGGAAGGTCCTGTGAGCTAGGAGACAGCAGGTCTAACACCTGACACACAAGTAAACATTAGGACTAATAGACTCAATGACACGATAGTCAGCGCCAAAGTAATTCCTCGCAGTGTGTGTGGGTTTGTGAGTGTGATAGTTTCTAACAGCTAACAACAACAGATATTCCAGCTAAACCTGAGCACCTTCTCATTGTAGATCTCGAGATAGGACATTCCCACGCTGTATTTCCAGCCATCTTCCGCCCTGGCATGGATAAGGCTGAAGACTTCACGGACAGCTCTGGGAATCACCCCAGGCTGCTCGGGACTTCCCAGCATGGTGTGGGTTTTGCCTGCAGAGAACAGGCCAGGTTAACAGATGCTGCAGGAGACCCTCAGTTCACTACAGGAACAGTCTCCTTATTTACTGACTGACTGTCTTTAGAGGGGAAGAGAGGCTGTGTTCTGACTGATTGTGTCAGCTAGTTCTGCCTCACATTATTACACTAAACACTACTGTCCCCTGTAGAAATAAGTTTGTGGGAAATTAGATGCAACAAAATATAATACTTTGTACAAAAGCCTTTGTCGTAATGACAGCTTCAAGACCCCTCATGTATGGAGAAACTAGTCACATGCATTACTCAGGTGTGATTTTGGCCCATTCATCCACATAAACAGTCTTCAAACCTTGAAGGTTCTGTTGGTTTCTTCTATGAACAGATCTTTAATTATTTCCAAAGATTTTCAATTGGGTTCAAGTCAGGTGATTCTAGATTCATTTTACCTCTGAAACCAATTGAGTTTCCTTGGCTTTATTTAAGTAGACTATTTCTAATACATGTACTGTTACTTAATAGCCTATATTAATCTAATGTAGTTGTAGATGTGCACATCATACTCATGACACACTATCTTGCCTACCGCCCTGGACAGATGACTCAAGCTGTGTTTATACTATGGTAGCCTACCAGTTACTGCATCAAAAGCTAGGTTTACAGATGTGGTCATCTGCAAATGTAATTCTGGCGATAAACGTCATTTCCTCAGCTTGTATATTCTGCTGAATACTACAGTAGGTGACTGGGCAGTCATATCCTAATAGGCGCGTTACCAAACAAACTGTACAGCTTCTACGTAGAAACCACTCACTTATCCACTTTTGGTGAGCCACTCACCAAAGTGAAATTGGTGAGTGAATTTTGTGCCACTATTGTAGCCTGGCTCCGACTATTGCTCCCAGCTCAATTTCCTTTCACTGAGATTATAGTCTGGAAACTTTGTTTGCATTAGCGTTTGCACAGTCACCTTGCTGGCAGACCAATCAGCATGGGTTAGTGAGATTAAGTTGAAGTTACGCATGTTTCGAAATGGTGGTAGAGCTAGATGAGGCAATCAAAACAATTGTAGCAACATTAATTGGTTCAGCGCTGTCCAATAGTTTTTAAATTAACTAGAGGTCGAGGCAAAATAGGAGGAAACGCTTGCAAACATTTTCCAATGGAGGGTGGCCAGATCTATTCACAAAGTGAATATAGACTGGTTACACCAGGCTACCACTAGTGCCCACGCTAATTCAAATGATTCATAATTCCATCACCTCTCTGATTGTCACTGACTAAACTGAAATATAATACCATGTCCAGTATCAGTTTGATGAATAGTAACTCAAATTTACATCCGGCAAACACATTTCCATGATACTCCATGATTTCAAGAAAATAAAATTCCTCAACTTTCCATTCCATAAATTCCATGACCAGTTCTAACTCTGAATAGTGGAATCATGATAGAACAAAAATACCCGTAAATGTTATATCAATAGATTTTGTTTTATTAATAACGACGCCAGTTTGCAAACAACAACTTAGCCAGCAAGATGCAGTTGCTTATAGCTCACAACCTCTCGTCATGCATGGATATCAGTATAAGCTGTGGACCACTCCTTTTTGGAGGGCTGTCTTAGGTTGAGTGGCAGTAGCAGAAACGTGGATCAGCATTGCTCAACCTACCAGCACCCGTAGGTCCGTACGCAAATACGCTGGCATTTTGTCCATTCAGAATGTGAGGAAGGATGGGCTTCACAGAGGACAGGAAGACCTCTTGCTGTGTAGTCTGCTCGCCATGGAACGCATCAAAACTGAAAGCACATAATACTTAGAGTGACCAACAGAAGCTAATAGAGTTGAAAAAAGACAGACATGATTATATCAGTCATTGTGGACATATAGAGTGAACAGTTACATTGTTTCATAAACATTATAGATATTAAGGTAGTGTCTGACTGACTGGTATCTGACTGTCTCTGTGGCATTCCTCCAGTTGGTTATCTCAAGGTTCTTTGAGTCCAAACCTCGAACGCAGGGGCCTTCACCTTTCTCATCCTGCTTGTCCATGTAAGGACGCAGGCGAACCGCAACGCGAACCCTCGAAGTTTTCCTGGTTCCACTCTCTAACGATGCCACACGCTGTGCCATGGCTGCAGGACAAAAACGTGATTTGTTATACATTTTATCAAGGCAACAGCCTGGCTTGCAATTAACCTGATATTGTGTGAGTTCTAGTTTAATTCTGTCATAATGCGTAATGCATTTTTATCTGTTTGGGGCTTAGTATTTTGTTATGCTCTAAACGGTCGGTACGGTAATCAGTAATTGTTTGGCAATGCTCTAACCTCGACTCGTGTGACTAGCAGGTACAGGTCACGTATTATTCGTTTTTTTTGTTTGTTATATACTGCAGTACAAATCTAGGATTTGTCAGAATAGTATATTCGTATTTACCAACAAATTTAATATGCAAACAATCACTGCGTACGGTACTGTTATGTACAGTAGTTGTACTTGTTGTTTGTGTTTTGCCATATGTTCATCGACAGTCCCAGACAGGACACTGAACGGTGACTGAAATTGTACGCTACAAATGTAAAAACTCAACAGTTGTTAATAGTACGGTACAATAACACGGCTAACACACTACGGTAAGTACAGTATGGTACCGGTTAGCAGCAAATGCTCGATGGCAACGGGGCTTTAAGCATTGTTTACCGTAATAATTCCATGTTTTACCGTACCTGTTATAGCTGTGAGCTGGTCGCGATGTTAAGATACAAGTCTATATCGTATTAATGTCTTTTCCTAATGCTCAATGTTTACTTGATCCTTAACATTTCTCTAATTGAAACGTAGAATGTAAAAAGGCCTTTTAACATGGGTTCTCTTCAATACTTTTGAAAATGGACTCAAACAGCAACGAACCAATCAGAAATCGTCATAACCACTGGCGCTTCTTTGACCTCTGACGTAAAATGTAGCGTTTCCTTTTGACGTATACATTATTTTAAATAATACTAGACATAAAATAAAAAACATACATGGTGCGTTGGGCCATATTTAACTTGGAAAAAAATAGAAAAAGAATACATATTTTATGGATTAACAATTTCCTTCACCCCGTCCATCGTCTTGTTGCGCGGAAAGACGGAAGTTGTGATATTATAAGCAGTTAATGCGTTTGGAGGTCCAACCAGCTGGGAAGGGAGGGATGTTTGCTCCAAAATGGCGCTGTGTTTATGTACCTGTCTGTTCTTTTATTCTTAGTATACCGGTAGTTTTATGATCTTAACGGACACAACTGGACACCTGCAACTACGACTGATCTGATAAAAGCCAAAGTGAACATTGGGAAAAATACTTTTGGAGGCTACAGTTGTGGGCTTGGCAATATATTTTCATTCCTAATGCAGTACCGTAATATCTAAACTCAAGAAGGTTAGGATCAGTAGTAAAAAGTAGGTTTCCTGTGGGTGTGGGAGCATGCAGGCAGACTCCTCTCTAAGAGAGGGCATGGAGGCTCTGGGGGTGCAGGAAGAGCAGGCTGCACCAGGAGCCCAGAAGGAGCAAAAAAACACTGAGGTGAAACCTTCTTCAGAAGAGGATAGCGCTGCTAAAGAGGAGACTGGTGAGGCAGGAAGTAATGTTATCATCATACTAGGGCTGTCCCGAATACCATTTTACAGGCTTCGAATTGTATTTCTGAACGAGTATTCGAATAAATATTAAATACACTCAACTATAATTACGAAGTATAACAGAAGTAATCTTCGATTCCTAGCTTCAGTGAGCACACATGTAAACATAGCCATGCACTTTGATTGATGCATCAATTGAGCCAATCAGAGCTGTCCAGTACCATATACCTCTTGTATTATCCAATAAGAGTGTGTGTCGATCTCTTTTTACTAACAGAGCCACTTGCAATCAAATGTGTTGATGACAGTGTAGGGCAGGCAATTACATTTCAACGTGGGTTTATATGTAGACGGTAGGGATTAATGGGAAAACATGCATGCATAATGTGAAAAAACAAATATTCTAATCCCAATATTTTAATTGAATACATACCCAACGAACGAATACCAGAATAATTGAATATTTGGGGCCAGCCCTACATTATACAGTATTGACTGGGTCTATGGAAGTGGTAATACAATGTTATAACATACACAACTTGACTTTAAATGAGAATGTCCTCTTGCATTTGAACATGCTGCTGTGTGTCCAGATGAAGAGCGGGGGGAGTTTGGAGCAGGAGGAGACCAGGAACAGCATGGGGAGGAGATTAAGCAGAGGGATGGCGTTCAGCAGCCGGAGCAAGAGGCACAGTGGGAGGTGGCCTACAGCGATGAGGAGATGGACAACCCGAAAAGCTGGATGCCCCCGCCAGCTGAGATCAAAAGGCTGTACGAGCTGCTGGCACAGGGCCAGATGTTGGAGCTCAGCTTTATGCCTCTACCACGGAGACCTCCAACCCCCCAACACACCCCGTCCCCTGAGAGAGATGATGAGGAGGGGGTGGCCAAGGAGAGAGAGAGACAGGAGAGAGAGCACAAGTAAGGAGATACATAATCATTCTTATGTTGCCCGTTTATAGTGGCATGTCTTTGAGGTTGAGCTCACCTGCCAAGCGTGACATCTTCACAATGGGACAAAACAAGAAATGGCTTATTTTAGAGTATTTTACTGATAACCGTTGACTTGTCTCTCCCTACAGACCTCTGTCTCCAACAGAGTTTGATTTTGACGAGGAGCAAATGCAAGCCACACCCAAAAATGCCTTCATCAATAGACGGAGAACGCCAGGTAGCAAACTAATGACACTACTCCTAACAGTACACTCTAGACACGTGATATTTCTTGTGCATTAGGTCGATAAACATGGTTTTCACCTGTAGTTATGTTCTAGTTTAGACTGACCTGGCTGTTTCAGGTGAGTCACATTGTTCCATCCACCACACCACAACCAGATAAGTAGAACATAAGACTAGTGAGCAGTGTGACCGGATGCTCTATCATCATGTGTTGTCAGGGTCGTCGGCCCGCTCCTCGGTGAAGCGCGAGGCTCGTCTGGACAAGGTCCTGTTGGACATGAAGCGGCATCGCAGGATCGAGGAGCACATCCTCCGTACGGGCAGAGACCTCTTCAAGGCCGACAAGCGCGTGGAGGAGGCGCTCTCTCCCAACAGTCAGAAGGAGCGTGAGAAGGAGCGTGAGAGAGACAGCAACCCTAACACTATCTTCTCCCCCCGTCAGAGGAGGTATTGACTCTCATGGGACTGGATTGAGATATGGCTTTTTAAATAGTGGACACTTGTATTTTTGTATGTGATGTTTTTCATGTGTTTTGTACTATAATAAACCTTTCAAGCAATGCTCAATGACCTGCACCAGGGTGCTGAAACTAGCCTGGTCTTTGCATTCAGCTATTCCTACGCCCTCATTGACTGTGTGTGTGTTTTAAGTACGTTTGTGGACCATCTTTCCATGATATTTTGGTGGTCAGTGGTTCTGGTTTTAATTAGCAGATTGTCTGAACCCCAGTCGGGACTAAATTAAGATCTTCCTTTATCTACAACAATGGAATACATTTTATTTAAACGTAATAAAAATTGGTTGCTTTACTGTCAGTGATGACAAGGCACAAAGCATTGTGAGTGCTTCAGTTGTGTAGCATGCAGTGGATCTAGAGCTGAAATTATTGTCGCAGTGACCCCCCCCCCATTTATTTGATGAAAAAAAACAGTCTACAAAATCATCCCTATGGGCAGTTCGAGTTCAAAGAAATGGGAAATTTTAATTGTTTAAATATTGTCATTGGCTGAAAATAAACCATAAATTAATATAGACAAACTAACTTAAGAATACATACAAGACAATCACATGACGTTGATTGATCTAATCTATCACTTACTGCTAAAAGATTATTTCAGCATCAAATCATATTGGAGGTGTCCAGCATGGACCAGGAGTTTAAAACCTAACTACATTACTGGAGTAATCATTGTAGCTCCCTCTAGTGGTGCCTTCCCCACAGACAGTTGGACATGAGACTAGTCTTGTCAGGACATGAGTATATTTGAGCTATGAGTAACATTACCATCTTTATTTGAGGCTCAGAAGCATAAGAGTAATATCATATGCATAAATGCATTTAAAAACTACAAATTAACCAAATAAATAAATATGTATAAATAAATAAGCATTTTGTGAAATATACAGTACAACCGTTAAAATACTCAAATACTGGCAACAAGCAGGACCCAGTGAGTAGATGAGACAAGCTGTGCATGTCAAATCTTCAGCTTAGTGTTCACATCTCCAGGAGAAACAAACTGTGTAGAGAACCACTGCTGAACTTCTGCTACGACTGAATGGACAAACAACTGATAGATCGAGCAAGACCATCTTAAAAACATTAATACCATGAAAATTATGAAAAGTAAATAAAAAAACATGAAACCAAGGCCAGGTAGATATCTGTAAAATGCTGCCGTACAAGAATACTGTTTGAATTTGATTCAATATGACTCGAGAACCTTCCAAAGTGGCACTTATTTTAAAGTTAACGTGACATCGCTACTCTTAAAAGCAAGGCAATAAAAAAAATTATAAATAAAACAAAAATTGTCATTGCATGTCACTATGGTGGCGTTTGGAATAATATCTACAAGTTCAATGTTTCCACTGTGTGCATTTACTAGGCCTGTAAAATGTACAAGAGGAAAAAAGAAAACCTCTAACCTAAAATGGATTAGAGGTTCACATCAGCTATGTACATGTGTCACGTCACCCTGGCCAGGGAGCAGGAACAGGTCAGGATGAGGTGGCCAGCAGGGCCTTACTGTGACATTGTCTACATAGAGGATACAGGGCCAACAATACTAACACACTGTTTCCATCAGCAGCAGTTCAACTAACATACATATAATACATTTCTCTCCTGTCCTGTGGAGTGGCAGGGTTGTATTCTTCATGGAGGACAGTGCCAAGTCAGCTAACATTTCATTGCAGGGTTCTATCCATTATATGGCCGTCCCACTTCTAAACACTTTGAGGCCGTTCCTTCTGGAATGTTCTATAGAAACATGTCCCCCCCCCCTCCCTTCATCATCCCAAACCGACCATCACTGCCCTCAGTGTGAGCTGGAGTCCACTGAACGTGTGCTATAGCCATTGGCTGACTGAGGCGTGCTGTGGCCGTCTTTGGCTGCTGCCGTGGTAACGGGGGGCTGCCTCCGGGAGCGGCCGCGGCCCGTGAAGAGCCGCAGGGCGCCGCGGAAGATGAGGGAGAACCAGTAGAGCTGTGGGGCGGCCAGGAAGGCAGCGCCCACGTTGCACTGCCACGGAACCATCAAGGGCACCAGGTGGAAGGGAATAGACGCATACCTGACCATGTGACACAACACAAGGGGCTTCAATCAGCTCAACACAGCCTAAAACATGCTAAATGACACATATTAGACTGCTTAAAGTCAAACGATAGCTACATTTAATCATTAAAATCAGCATCATCCTGTGCCCTGCAAAAGCATTTCATGACCAGCTGTTTTGGGATCAACAAAATAAAATTATGTGTGTTTGGATGATGGCAGGCTGAACAGAGTACATCACTTCATCACATTTTAATTTGACAAGAGAACAAAAGGTTTGAGGGGGCCTAACCGGAACACAAACGTGGCAAGGCATATTCCGGTAGTCTAATTTTAATGTTAACCATCACAAAAACGTTTAGCGTTTCTGATGAACCATGTGGTCACTTCGTGGTGGCAGATGCAGACAGGCTCAGCAAGGAAAGCATGGAAGAGGCAGGTAGAGACAGACCTACCTGCCATAGACCCAGTAGAGGTAAGGGAACAGAAGAACTCGACAGATGAAAAAAGTTAGCAGCATTAAAGCTCCGTTCACTTTGTGCAGGAGAGTGTGTTGCTGTTTGTACTGAGGACAGAGAAAGAGAGGACAGGGTGGATAGATGATAGGAAAGAGCAGCTTTGTCTGAAGGGGGCGCTGTGATTCAGAGTGGTCAAACAACCTTGAGTTGTCAGAAATGAGGAAGGACAAAGTTGATACTGTCTGCTAATAACAGTATGGGAGCTGCTTGCAAATCTCTACATCCATAATCTATACATGCCAACCCACCTGGATAAGGATTTTTCCCAGACAGACTGACGGCGTGCTGACTTCAGCCATGAACATGACACCCTGGAAATAATCGCCTTTCCCCTGGCGCCAGAACTACAAACACAAACACACACACACACTTCTGGAGGTTTTAAACCCATGAGTTCACAGTTCAATAATGAAATAGATTAAATCAAATTATAATAAGATAAAAACCTCAAGCCGTATTTATGTAAATAAGGATATTAAAGACTCAATAATAACCATTTATATAATTGTATCTTTGCCAGTTATGCAATAACAATGTTGTGTGGCCATTACCACAGAGATGGGGAAGCAGACGGTCACCATGACGACGTGGTGGAGGACCATGAGAAACTCTCTCCTCAGGTAGCTCCTGAGGGCGGAGCCAACATGTTGGGGCGCAGCCTGTGCCTCCTCATGACCTTTGACCCTCAGCTTGTACCAGTAGCACATGAACATGGCGTAGATGTCATACACAAAGTAGGGCACAGCAAACAGGATGTATGCACTCGTGAGCCAGTGTCTGTGCACACACAATATATAGAAACACATCAAATACAAACTCTTAAATTAAATCACTACAAAAAAATTAATCTTTCATGTGAATGTCTTAAGCTAGAACTACACCAAGGCGTGGAATAGCAACTGGGAGTAGTCTAGCGTCAGCCTAATTACCATTTCTGTCATTGCGAATGTTCGTGTTCCACCCACAAGCGCATGATCAAGAGAAGACGCTCTTTTAGATAACTTCTGAGTCTGCGCAGACACCGAGAAAACAGCAACAAGGAAGTTGCGGGACTATGACAGCTAGTAAAGAGCGAGCCACAACACTGACATCACAAGCTAGTAGCCTAGTGCTTCTGCTATCGAATGCAGTATATGCCTTTTGTTAATTCAAAAGACGAAAATGAAGACGAGAAGTCAAAGGAAACAGAACAGGCAAGCAACACGGTGCATATATTTGCCGTGATCTAGATGTATCATGTTGAAATGCAAACTGTTTAATTGTTTTGGGCTGCTGGGAAAAATAAACGTCCCCACTGTTGTTGTGTTTTTTTTTAAATATTAATATTACTCTGCAAGAAACCCTGATAACCTTTACCATTCTGATTGGTGGAAACGCTAGCGATTTCTACAACTTCCCGCTGCTGAATCAAAATTTAACTTGCTAGTAAAAGTTGATAAGAGCTACAGCGAGCGCTCATGCAAATACAGTGATTTTGAAAATCACTGCGGTGTAGTTCTAGCGTTAAAGGTATAGTCAGCCCTAACCCTAGTCAATTATGGAGAAAGCTGGTTGATATTTGAGAAAGAAAAAAAACACCTCTGTTCATTGTCATAGGTTGCTCCCTCAGAAGCTCATTGGAGACGAATTGCCAAAGCTAGGATATTGTTGTTGTAGTTCTATTTACGGAGCCAGGGCTGTGTAGAAGTATTGGGTTATATTGTCAGCACGCAGAGAAGGATAAGCTAAGAGCAAGAAAGGCAAGGAGATATTTGGTGAATTTGGTGAATATTTTGTGAATTTGACCAAAAATGTATTATCTTAAACCGCTTACTAACCTTTAACTTGAGAACACATACTACCAGTAGAAATGTTAATCAGCTTCCTTCAATTTATTTTTTAGAGAGAAAAGGTTTCATTCATTGTGTAGTACGAGTTAAAAAGTGGAGTCAGTGATGCTACAGAAAGATTGTTTGTATTTGATTTAGATTAGCTGCCATGTGCTCCCTTAGAACCCCCCCCCCCCCCTTGAACATGCACTGCCAAGGCCACTTTGTGTGTGTTCCTATTTACAGAGCCAGGGCTGTGTAAAAACACTGGACTATTTTTCAGCGTGCACATGAACGGACAGCTAGCGGACCGTGAGGAGATATCACTAACACTTTCACCCTTTGAAGTATACAATATGTCAGTAGGTCACAATTATTTATTAATTTGTGTGCATTTTAACATGTACGATTATTACTAAGGTGGTTAAATACAATTTTAAAAATCTTCAGACAGACTGAAATGAAACATTTGATTAGTGCTGGGACGATTAGTCGATGTAACCGACGTAACCGGTTACTTAATACGTCGATTTGGTAAATATACCGTCGACTCGGAAAAATATACCTATAACTATGCTC
>JAODOY010037364.1:0-20913 GCA_025399855.1 Forbesichthys papilliferus
TTTATCACCATACAGAAGCTTGTTTTAGCTTGCATATATCTCATTTCCAGCACCCCTAAGTGAAATTGTCTTCCCGCACCGCTGACAGTACACCCAAAAATCTACTTGAAAATCATCCTGAACATAAAAGTTATTCTATAGATTGATTATGCATATTTAAAATGCTCAATTAATAGATAATGCATGGATAGAATATTGTGTAAAACAATATGTCTTAATGATAGCAGATTTACTTTCCTAAAGATAGGTAACACAGTATTAATATTTTATATGTTCTATACTCTTCCTCTAATCAAATATCTTTTGGCTTTGTGACGATACAGTACATATCATACCTTACATAACATTCTATTGAATGAAATGTGGATTTCACATTCTGTCTCCTGATTGGTTCTAATATACTGTAGGTAGGCCTTTTTTGTCCCAAACCTAGCAGTGCCAGTGAAGAATACAAGTGCACCTGACCTCATTGTACACTTTGGCTAATGAGGGTCAGCTCTCTAGTCAGTTTCACTCATGTGTTTCCTCTTATCTGATGTTGGCTCTATGAAAAAGAAAGAAAGTCAGCTAAAATGCAGACAGACAGACAGACAGACAGACAGACAGGCAGGCAGACAGACAGGCAGGCAGACAGACAGGCACACCGGTGTCCATGGTCCAGCATGTCAGTGTTCAGGGTGGGTGACAGTGTTGTTCCCTACCATCTGTTCACCAGGCAGTGTTCCAGCAGTGCTATGTTGAACCCAGAGGAATGTAAGGCAAGGCCGTATGGCTGCTCTCCCACAACACCATACCGTTGCAGCGTACTTCCCAGTGTGGTATGATGGATTCGGCAGGGTCTGCATGTAATAAAGCTCTTGTCCTCTCACACCCTGCCCATCTGTCTGTCTGTCAGCTTTCAGTATATCTGTCTCACATCTAAGTGCGTGGCACCCACTCAACTCACCAGTCTTGGCACGGTAGCCTTGTTGCTCAGCATTGTCGCGCTATAAAGTTACAGAATGCAGATTATTGAATTAGAGCAAGAACAACTGTTTTTTTCTCCCGCTACTCAGCTTTAGGCAATCGCCATGTTTAGGTTTCCCATGAAAAGCCATTAAAAGCCTCCTTGCATGATCCCAGTTCTTTCACCAACACGAAGACAACATCAGTGTTTGGTGACACGGTGCTTTCTCCAAATGGCATATAATTTTCTGTTGGAGAGTGTTACCCAAACAGCAAAGGAATGTTATGAGAGCAACAGGGTCTCATCGCTCAACCTTTTATGAGAAAACTTCACAAAGACTTGAATCACTCTCCCCTCTCTCTGGCTCCCTGTGTCCCCCCTCTCTTTCTCCACTGTCACCCTCAGGAGAAGTGAGCAGACCGTAAATCACTTTGGCAGCTCTGTGTTGTGGAACAGCAGACTGCCCATAGCTAGTGTCATTTTATAGCTTGTTATTTCACTCCACACTGCAGTGAGAAAGGCACTGGCAATCACACTGCTATTGGTGCTGATGCGTTTGCCTGAAGAGGTGATCCAAAGTTGGGGTGAATGGCGAGATGTCTGCGGAAAACCACAGAAGGTTCAGTGTGGAACCTCAGTTCAACCTTTGTCCACAGTTTGAACCTCGCGGAATTCAACTAACTCCTTTATTATGGAAAGGGTAGGCCGTATTGCAGGCTATGGGGATGTGAACCTGAACCTTTAAGAAGTAACCTGCATTACCATATGTGCCTGCTGTGTGTACAATGGATTACTTTGTCTGAGTACTCTGGGGAAGGGTTAAGGAGTGAAGTAAAAAGTAGGTATCTAATATTGGTATAATAAAAAGTAGTAAAAAAAAGTTTTTTAAAAGCCATTGCTTATTTTCAAATAACATTTTATCTCTAGAGACTAATGTTTTGTGTATTGCTTTCACACGTGCCTGCACAATGCTAGCATATACGAGCATGTATATCCCATGTTCCACAATAAAGTGCATTTAAACCCCATGGAGAATGAGCAAGATTATTTCCTCCGATGCCCTTTGTTGGACGAAAATGGCGTTGATTGACAGCCAGGAACTTTGTCAGCTAGGGTTCAGTGCGGATGCCTGGTTAATGAGGTCGGCTGCAGGGATTACAATCAGACGGAGAATATTAGCAATCTTGTGTGTCAGTCCAGACAGGGAAAACCTCCCAATATGGCAGCGTTGAAGTGAGACCTTCAGCTTCCGGTAGGTTCTTATTTACCATACAGCAACAGCGACCCGTGTCGCTGGCTATAGCCTCTGAGGGGAGGTTTAAATGCATCTTGTGCACATGACAGTTTTGCGGGGGCAGGAGTTTTGGTGGGAAACCTCACAGTGGGTCCTTGTCTCTGGGACATGATAGGTACAGGGGAGACCTTGGAAAGTACAAATGATCCCATGTCAGGGTTTTGGTAATAAAATGTGTTACTTTCTACCTTGCCGCCCTTTAACCTCCCAACCCCTAGCCTGTTGTTAGATGGGATTCAAGCTGAGACTGATGTCCCAGTGTTGTGCTGAAACTAATGGCTGACGCTGCTGACCCTCTTCCACCCGGACAGCATTCACCATCGTCTGTCCAGTTAAAGTGACAGACACGGTGAGAGATGTGAGACAGGAAGAACAACATGACTGAAGCATGGCCCTCACAGGAGCGATGGCATGACATATGGAAGCCATCACAGGCCTGCCTGGACTCCCATCTGTGTCGGCCATTGTGCATGGCCTGCTGGCACCCACCAGTCAGTGTTTAGGACAGGAATAATCCAGGCCATTCAGAGACACAGTCTTGTGGTGAGACCCCCGAATCCCTCCAGGATACAACCCTATGTTGTCAAGGGGGGAGTGGTGTAATAGGGGCTGAGGGTGTTCCTGGAAAGCTTGCTGGTGTTTACTGGGGAATGTGGTGTTACAGGGTCTGGGTGTTCCTGGGAATATTGCTGGTGTTTACGGAAAACAGGTGCGGGGAGCTCAGCTGAGTTGAGTCCACTTTGATTTCTCACGTTCCTGCCTGCGACAAATGCCCTCCACATGGCTAATTCCATAGCATTTCCACTTCACTTCTCTCTGTGATGAACTGCTAACATAAGTGACAGGTCCTATTGCCTAAAAATGTACAGAGCAATGTTGCATTTCAGCACTGCCTTCTGTTGCCAAGTTGTATTTGAATTATTTCGGGTTGATTTCTGTTTGACTTACTAAGCCAAATTATTGGCAAGTCTAATGAAGTGAACTATAACAAAATGAAAGGTGTAATTAAAAAAGGAAATTAGATTCCACATCTTAATGCAGATGTTTGCATTGCTGAATTAGCCTAAAGGAATTAATTACAATGCATTATGATACAGTATATTCAAACATAGGACATAGTACAAGGTAATTTAGAAGTCTCCAGGGCATATCCATTCATGTTCCATTCCCTGATTTATTACAGATCTAATTATGAGCTTGAATTATATTTACACCCTTAAGTGTTGTTCTATTTTATTGTATAACTAGAAACCTCCACATAAAGTGCATCTTAAAGCTCTTTTATCAGTCAAAACTCTATGAACTCCTGAACCGAATAGCAGTATGTAAATGAATTGGCATTTTTCCCCACATGGTGAATTGCTGTGTTATTTGAAGCTGTATAAATCATGTCTGCTAAAGCATTTATCCTTTAATACCTTGCTAAATGTAACAGTAAAATTATTTTTTATCAGAGTAAGATGTATTGTAAGGTGGTATATTTTATCATTTTATCACCCTATTTCACTGGACCCATGAGAAAACTTTGATAAGACTTCATGAGATGCTGTATGCTGTGTGTCTGTCAATCTGAAAGTGACCCACTTGTATACGGTACCACCCACCACCACCACACATATGCAGACCCCCCCTTCCACCCCCCCACCCCCACACACACACTCACACACACACACACACACACACACACACAAACACATACAGTCACACACCATGGTTTCGGTTTACATTTTTGTTAATAAAAACCATAAAATAAATGTTAAAATTTTGTAGCTATTACCTTGCTAATCAATAGCATTTTATACACTGACTGATCGCCATTATTAGGGAGTTTTACCTTTTCAACAGATTAGTTTCAGCAGACTACCACACATACTTTGAACTACTACATGCTACAGAACCAAGGCACTGCAGCCTGTGACCTTGTGTGGCAGTAGGGCCATATCCCTGTGCCCTTCGCCCAGCCCGTGCCAGAACAGGCCTGGGGGCAGAGAGAGCAGGACCTCTCCTGATTTAACACCTCGCAGATATGTCAACATCTGGGATGTATTAGCCAATATTAGCCAGCGTTCACATGGGCTCACATGGTCACTAAAACACTGTTGGCCTTGACACTAGTCTTTATTTTCATATGTAATCCTAATCTTTATTTATATGAAACAATACGTAGTCTTTATTTAAATGTAACACTAATGAGTATTTATTTAAAATAACAATACTTAGTCTTTATTTATATATAACTAGTCTTTATTTCAATGTAACAATTTTAGTCTTTATTTATATGTAAAAATACTTAGTCTTTATTTATATGTAACAATACTTAGTCTTTATTTATATGTAAAAATACTTAGTCTTTATTTATATGTAACACTACTTAGTCTTTATTTTCATATGTAATATTATTTTGTCTTTATTTATATGTAACAATACTTAGTCTTTATTTATATGTAACAATACTTAGTCTTTATTTATATGTAACAGTACTTAGTTTTTATTTATATGTAACATTACTTAGTCTTTATTTAAATGTAACACTACTTAGTCTTTATTTTCATATGTAACAATACTGAGTATTTATTTATATGTAACAATATTTAGTCTTTATTTATATGTAACAATACTTAGTTTTTATTTATATTAAAAACTACGTAGTCTTTATTTATATGTAACAATACCGAGTTTTTATTTATATGTAACAATATTTAGTCTTTATTTATATGTAATAATACTAAGTCTTTATTTATATGTAACACTACTTAGTCTTTATTTTTATGTAACAATACTTAGTCTTTATTTTTATATGTAACAATACTTAATCTTTATTTATATGTAACAATACTTAGTCTTGAATTTTATATGTAAAAATACTTAATATTTATTTATATATAACACTACTTAGTCTTTATTTTTATGTAACAATACTTAGTCTTTATTTATATGTAACACTACTTGTTTTTTTTATATGTAACACTACTTAGTCTTTATTTTTATGTAACAATACTTAGTCTTTATATATATATGTAACAATACGTATTCTTTATTTTTATATGTAACAATACTTAGTCTTTATTTTTATATGTAAAAATACTTAATATTTATTTATATATAACACTACTTAGTCTTTATTTATATGTAACACTACTTAGTCTTTTTTATATGTAACAATACTTAGTCTTTATATATATGTAACACTACTTACAGTAGTTTTTACTTGTATATGTACTGTAACACTATTAGTATTTATTTTTATATACACTGCTTAGTCTTTATTATAAAATATAACACTAGTACATTTGCTTTTATTTGTTCTCTGCATTTAACCCATCCCTTAAGGGAGCAGTGGGCTGCCACTGTGCAGCACCCAGAGACCTACTCTAGATAGAGGTCAGTGTCTCTAGTCAATTGCACTGACAGTAGATAGTTAACCTAACATGTTTTATGAATGTTCGCCTTGGTCTTAGTGTTTATTTTCATAAAACATTATTTGGTCATGATGTTGACCTTGTAACACCTGGTCACAAGGTCATGATCCTTCTTTTTACATTGTTCAAAACTTAATAGAATCTATATCTGTCCTGCTCAACCATCTTCAGCGATGGGGAGTTGTCTATGTTTATGTCTGGGACTGTGGAGGGGGGAGGGGGGTGTTGGAGGGGTCTTAAGCCTGATTATGATTCAGACAGCATGCAGGACATCGATGGCATCACCTTGATCAGAGGATCATTGACCATGTTTGACATCTGCCCCCCCCTCTCGCTCTCTCAGAACAGCTGTTTGACCCCCTCTTTAGTTTGCCTGCTGTCAGTAATGCACAGACACACACAAACACACACATACATAAACTCACATACACACACACACACAAAGTCACGCCAGGCCACTAATCTCAACAGGATGTGAGCCTGCTCAGCCAACTGGCTACTTCTCATCTCCATGGCCTCTCTTGTCAAATGCCTCTTATCAACAGGATGTATTTCTATACCGGATACATTTGTTTGTTTGTTTGTTTGTTTGCTGTCTTGCTAAATTGATTTCCTTCAATCAGACAATATCTCAATATGTGTGTATTGCAAGGGCTGGGTGGTGACACAGCATGCTGAGGTACAGTAATGGAGTCATCCATCAGCAGGTCCCTATTAAAACACCCTGACAAGCCAGCTGAGGCCAGACCAGTGGCCATGGCGACCACTCTCAAGGTTGACAGCCCCTCTGAAAGTAGTCACATCGCTGGACCAGTGTTAAAGATAATAATGGCATCTTGCTGTATCTCACATCACTGGCTTGATCGTTTCAAGGTCTCTCGAGGGAGACTGGGATTTTTTAAATCCATAATCAGTATCTTTGTTTGTCTTAAAGTTTGGGGAGCTCACCATTCAGCCAAGCAGTAGACGGTACATTTGTTTTCTTCAGTCATGTCAGCAGATTCTACTGTATTTGTCTACTGCTTTTTTAATGTTCATGATTAAGGGTTAGTTATAAATCCTTCATGTGTACATGGGCAAGTTATTCTATTTGCATTGGATTTCAGGCTTTTCATAAGCCAGCTGATACATATTACGGAGAAAACATCTTGAAATGTTATTTGTTGACAATGTTCTTCTAAAGATTTATTTGTTTATTTCCTGTAGCTTAAGCTTTGAGAGAGCACCGTAGGCTGATATTGACCAGTTATGTTCTTAAGCCCATCTCCATGATTGCTCATCATAGCCATGTTTAAAATATGGCTCAAATCATACAGCAGAAAGAGGCAATTTAAATATGTTCATTTTTTCTGATGACTTATTGTTCTTCAGAAGAACTACAATCTTTCTTATCTTAATTAAAACATTTCTCACTTTACCGCATATTGTAATTGCATTGGGGAGCACAAGTTGTTCAGTTCAAAGGGCATTCTGCAGACACATACATAACATGATAATAAGTATTATAATTACACCAGGCATTTCTATATTGTATTTTTAGGGGTTACCAAGGTCCACTCTGAGCCCTGCTGTTCTGTCAGGCCCCAAGCTGTCAGAAAACACGCCGGTAAGCCCCAAGTGGATATCCTATCTTAGCCCAGTGATCAGGATCCATTCACTGGGGCCAATCTCCTCCATCTGCAGCGTGTCGACAGGCATCCTCCTGCATTCCAGTCCTTTTGTTTGCAGAGCCAAGGGAAGGACATTAACGAGTCTTCCATTCACTTGACATCCTTGGAAAGTCCGCTTCGGCTTCACACCTGCTACCTATAGGCCGCTGGAATCCCTGCTTGACAACCGCTAAGGATGTGTTGGCTGGAAAGTATGCGGGCGGCGAGACTCTGGAGACAGCGCAGCGTGCGTCGAGGAAGTGCTAAGGAATGTCAACCTGGACACTGCAGGCAGCCGGGAATCTTGCCATTGTTTAATGAGGACAGGCTCTTCATCATGCATATTGGACACCTATGCGTTTAATACACTTGTGTGCTCTATTGTGTTACTCAACTGTTTATAGAGTAATTTGGGGTCAAAGGTCAAAAGGTTGCTACTACTTGTAACTAGCTACTGTTAAGCTAATAATATAACAATAATAATAATACCTCTGTAATTATAATAAAAACAAAAAATGTGTTGTTGCCTTTTGGGTGATGATACTGTGCCCCGCCACCCCACCACACCCAACACCCAACAAAACATTCAAATATATTCAATATATTATATACAAATATACAAAATACAACATACTTTCTCACCCATTTGTCCCAATAGACATAAAGTTGTAAAACACGTAAATGATAAAATGACAATCAGGATGTCCAGCTGGTCTGGCCAGTCAACTGTTGCAAGTGTATTTCTATTGTCTCTGTGGTGCCTTGTGATTTTTTTTGCTCCAAACCAATTTCTCTACAGGGAAATATGATCTATCTATCTAAATTGTTATTATATAAAAACACATGCCATATGGATGTTTATGAATGAATGTGGTAAGGTTTTTACTTTAGTTTATAATAAACAGTCAACCATGAAGACCAATTGAGTCCATCAGGGCTATTTTCCCTGTACAGAGGAGCAAGCCACTCATCTCTGTTAGCTATGCAGGCATTTGTACTGCAGAATAATTCCCACCTGATTTGACTTTGATGTTCAGTGCACTATAAGTTCTAACTCTCAGTATTATAGCCTATTTTATCTCATAAAAGTTCCCACATCTGACCATCATTGTCAAAAGAGAGAAGAATGGATCAAAGATGGAACAGCACTGTGTTCCAGTAATGTGAAACATCAACCACAGGCCTCGTGTGATGGGCCAATAAAAGAGGGAACCCATCACTATAAATCCGTCGTGAAGAATATTCGACATGACATCTAGGCCTTGTGTGTGTGTGTGTGTGTGTGTGTAAGTGCTTTAACCAGTACATGTGTATCACATTTATAGGAATATGCTCACGTTAAACACATTATGACAGCTCTACAGTACAACGACCCAATCAGAGAAGGTGCTATGGAATTAATTCATCCAAAGAGAATACCACTGATAGGAATGTGTATTTGTGGTCAATTAGACACCAGATATCATAATACATACATATACGTACATATGTTCCATTCTATCAGCCACTCTGCTGGCGGACCAATCATGGTGGGTATGTGATGGTGTTAAAATCAAGCGTGCTTGGCCAGCAAAAACAGTTAAGCGATTGCCTTGCTATGGTCAACAGGTGATCCATACGTTGCTGGTTCGACCCTCTAACTCTTCACCAAGTGTCGATGTGTCCCTGAGTAAGACAATTACCTCTAACTGCTCCCGGTAGTCAGGTGTCACCTTGCATGGCTGACATCATTGCTGGCAACGGTGTATGAATGTGTGTGTGAATGGGTGAATGTGAGGCAATACCGTACAGCGCTTTGAGTGGCCAGAAGGTTGGAAAAGTGCTATACAAATCTAGTCCATTTAAAGGCTGTCTAGTAGTAGCCTAGTTTTAAAATTAACTAGAGGTCTACACCCAGTAGGAGGCAAAAAACTGTGAATACTTCCCAATGGAGCATGTCCAGACCATATTCACAAAGTGCATTGTGGGTTTGGTTACACCTGCAGACGGGCTCTTACATTTGAAATGTTTCATGCTTCTCAGTAGACAAGCATGTAGACCCTATATTAAGGACATGGTGATATTCATTTCTATTGTATCTCAATCAATATCACTCACTGCACGTACAGTATACAGTTATGGGTTCTATTACAGATTCTAAAACATTGTATAGCTTTGTACATTTCACCTTCCCACTGACTTAAGAGTCAGAACACTCTATGGCTTTACTCTCCATCATCTGAAATGTGTTTAGCACCAGGGGCTATTGCCACACTTGCTGAAAGATTAGATGTACAATCAGGAAATTGTCCATGAACGTTGCAGTACCCCACTGGGGTTTGTATTCCCTTCTGTTGGGCCATGTCCTGCCTTTTCTTTTCCTGTGTTTCCCCAAACCAACAAAGCACCCAATAGCCCTGCCCTCCAATGACGCCCTTAAGGGTCCCAGAGTTCCTTCTGCTAGATTTATGATGGCCTTTCTTTGTTTGGCCAAGGCGGATTGCTTATTTTTCCTCACTTTGAGAGACTACAGGTTGAGATAATGAATCAACAGAAAGACTGAGGTCATGCGTCCATAAAGCGTCTCACCTGACTGGTCGTATGGTTTGACCATTTGTTCAGTAATCCCAGAGACTAGAGGTTTCTGTAGAGATTGTCTTGTTGTATGTGCAGTTTTTGCAGTTTTGCAATGTTATATTAATAGTATGATCGTTAGCTAATGTTACAATTCCAAGTACATTCAAATGTAAGATACAATTGAGACATGTTTTTACGTTAACGTAATGGCTCAAAGTTGTACTTTTGTTTAGTCAAACTATAGTATGAGGTACAAGGTTATTCAGCGTTCCCTTCATTCACCATGATGGACTATATGATATGCCTGACTTGTCAAAACAAAACTTGTCAAAGCAAAAGTTATTTTTCTACAGCCTAAAAACTATATCTGGCGTTTGTGACAGGCTTAATCACTTTAAACGCTATACACATAAGGCTATAGTTAAGGCAAGACGTGCCCAGGCTAAAATAGCTATATATAGTGCTTGTCACTGAAGGGTGTTTGGATAGGTCACAGCCTGTGGTTTATACTGTATGGTGGCTGGGCTCAGTGAGTGTCTTTGGACTGCAGTGCCTTCATTTCTCAATTGTTTGTGGTTGACTCGCATATACAGTATACACCCGGCAAATAGCATCAAATGTGTTATGTTTCTGTTCCCTTGAGATCCCTCCGAGTTATGTTTCTGTTCAGGACTAGTGTGAAATTGGTGCCTGAGATGAATATCTCATAAATCTCATCCCTTATGCGCATTTAAGTGATGTTTAAGTGATATACAGTAGTTCCCAGGCCAAAAGCAGTAATGTTTTAGCAGTAAAGTTTTAGTACTGTATCCCACACGATGTCAGAACTTGAGAAGGAATAATGTGGAATTTTCTGTCTTCCGCTGTCCAATAAATACATCATTTATTTGCAGTGTTGGGCAAAAAATAATAAGATTACAGTAGCTAGTTACTGTAATATATATATTTTTTTTTTTCAGTAACTAGTAGTGTTACTAATTACTATTTCCAAAACGGTAATAATATTACAATTACTAATCCTATTACTAAAGTAATGCTGCATTATTGTGTTACAAGAACAAGATGTCTGGTCCTATCAAACTTAGGGTAGGCTAATTGAACCCACCTTTCCAATCATCTGGTTTGAGAGGCTGCAATGTTTTCACTTTGGCTGATTGTTGACTCCTAAGGTTAACTATTAATCCAATGAAGAGGATTGAATTATAAAATGAGCTGGCTACACAGGTTGTCATTTTTAGGAAGGGGCCTGGCAGGGTAGTTATTGTGAAAGTAATATTGTAATGTAATTAGTAATGTAACGAATTACTTTTAATACCCAGTAATAAGTAAAGTAATAATATTTGTTTTTGAAGGAGTAATAAATACATAGTAAGTTATTACAATTCCTGAGTAGCTTGCCCAACTATTTATTTGTTTCTTGTTTATAATTCAGAACTGCAAATAATCATACTTTTTTCAAATAGTCTTCAGGTATTCGAACATGTTGCTCTCATTTGTTTTGGAAACATTGTGGGTGTTTGTGCCTTTTCTTGTGTTTTCTGTTTTTCTTCTGCATGAAAACAGCAGGCGCTTGATGTTTCCTGTGCCACCAGGCTCAGAGCTGCTGTTATGCTGCTGGAGCAGGTCTTAACCCCTAACTAGTGCATGTAATGGGCAATCCTGACTGGCTTGACACACCGGCCTCACTTTATAATGGGGTCAGAGCCGGCTATAGCACAACAGTTTACAAATGTCAAAAGGAGGGAAGAATTTGTGTGCAGAAGGCTAAGGCCCTCCAACTGAGCAATGGGTGCCTTTTCTTCAGCTGCAGTCTGTTCCCAGTAGCTCAGAGGTCTAGGGGTCATATTAGGCACCATACTAATCCCTTCCCAAGCCTATTATGGCCTCCTGAATGTGCAGACATTAGCAGAGCCATGCTCTAAGACTTAAATCCAACCAAAACTCTTGATCGTTTAAGCGACCCAGTTTTAAAGTTGATGTTCTGTATTTAATTGTCTCGTCTGGTTAGGATATGCCTAAGGAAATGGTTTAATATAAATCAAATTATAGCTTTGTCCTCTTTTGAGCAGACAAATACTGTATCTTCTTCTTGTTTCCCCCTCATTTGCATTCAGCAAGTCATGTACAATACAAAACACACTCCCAATTAAGGATTTGCAGAGAAAATGGGAGAATTTATAAATATCCACTTCTAATGAGGTCGCATGATCCAATCGGTGAAGTGTACACTGCCATGTTGCTGGTCATCCACCAGGATCATGTGTGTATGTGTATGACCAGCGGGCTGTTCTCTGAGATTTGCGAGCGTGACGGAATTCCTGCACACAGGAGAAACATCCTAAATAATTAACGTAGGCCGCATTCCGATTGGCCAATTAACGCTAGCGGGTATAGGTGTCTTTGAACAAACAAGTTGACACAGTGACAAATTCACGGATACGTGCACACAAACACACAAACACACTCACGTGCTGGAAGAAAAGGAAATGTCGTGAATCAATAGGAAACAATACACACAGGGAGTTGAAGTGTGTATGTCCCCTGTTGCTGAAGGCAGCATGCACTCGTACCAGGTGCCTTCCTCTTTGTATTTTTCCTGTTTACTGAGTCGCCTGCCTGTTTGTTTGGATGTTTTCCTTAAGTCCCTCAAGTCAATTTCTTCCTGTGAGGGCCCACGGCCACTGGGCTGACTTCACTGTTTGGTTCTGGTTACCGGACGTCATTAAAAGTCTCAGAATATCGACCGAGGGAAGTCTGCAGGAGTCCAGTATGTGCCGCATTGTTTTGAAAGCACCCAGCTTTAAGCTCTAGCTATTTCTGGCACCTCCGCATCAACAGTATTCAAGGGTAAGACGCCATTTCTTTTCCTCCTACTGTAGGGCTACAGTGCTAAACAATGTCATGTCCAAGGACTTCCTTTGAGTTCAAATTAATTTCCTGACTGAACTGTATTTAGAGTCAGGAATGGTCAAATATTATACACCTGCAAATATGGATACATTTGATTAATTTCATTTCAGAAAATTGAAATTAGAAATAGAGTGCTTTAATTATCACAAATCTTTATTTATTTACAGACAGTTCCTGGCCTTATTCCTGACGCCTCGCTTGCCGTGGGTTGTGACATTACCCAGATGTAGTGCACTCACACAGCCAATATCAGAGTTGAGGCTTTGTACCGTGACCTTTGCTTTAACACATTATCAGACACACAATAGCCCCACATGCACACGTACACACAAACAGCCGTGTTTGCCTATACATGCCACAGTTCCACTGCCATTCAAGATAACACCTAAATAAGAATTTAAATACGAGTTTAAATAAGAATGTGTGAAACACTCCGGAGTTCTACTGGCTCACGAAACACTAATCTCTCTCTCTAACCTTCAACTGCCTTTTTTATCAGTTCAGATGTTGCTACACTTCTCAATCACTTATACTATGAAGGGTTATATACAGCCATCCCCTCAGTGGATTGGAATTTGCCAGCAGTGGAAGGTTGGCTGGTCTACAACACGAGCACCACAGCATCAGCATATATTACTGTATTACCGCACATTGTTATCGTGCCGTTATCCAGCCAAGCATTCCAGTACCTCACAAGAAGCAGTTCTCCATAACGATTTAGTGGTTCTTACAATTTAGGAGCCCTGGTGTGTTCTGGAGGCTAGGCCTGGTGCGAGAGTAATATGAGCTAAGCCGTGGCCACATGCGTAGAAACTTAAGGAGAAGTTTAACAAGGTGGTTGTGGCAAAACAAGTTGTGGCTCACCTTGACCCCAAGCTGCAATCAGTGCATCTTATTTCTCATATATCCTCTGACATTGTGGTCAGGTCTGTTAAACAAATGTCACATGAAGAGCCATCCCAAACTATTATATCTACCACAAATCTAACCTACAGCTTAAAATGTTTGTTTTTTTCTTTTTATTCGCTTAGCTTTAAAGGGTACATTTACATCTTTTTGGGGATATTTCAGGATCTTTTTGTAGTTGACTTCAGAGTTTTACAGTAAGTGAGTTATTCAGCGGTTTAACAAATACAGTTTACACAATTCATTATTAACGGTAATACCCTTTATGGCCACACGTTTTACGTTTGATGCTGTCTTCACCAAGTACCTTGTGATACATTGTGCAGTTGAAGACGTGCTTCCCCTCATCAGTATATTTATATAGGAGATATTTATTGGAGCCTATGGTCTGTGGCCTCCGTGCAGTGTAACGAATTGCATGCAAAGGGCTACTCAGGGCAAATAAGTCAACCATGCTACAAAGTTCTGCAAATTGCTTAAACTATAGCTATCTCTCTAACCTAAAGTCAATGGCATTATTGAAGACAGGGTTGAGAAATGACAGACTCAACCGCTTTGTTCCCTCGAGACCCACACACACACTGCCTCACTGTAAAACATGATACCGCTTCATTAATTCTGCTGATTGGAGCGAAGCCCAGCACGATATATAGAGTTTGAAGCTGGAAGCGTGTATGTGTGTGTGTGTGTATGTGTGTGCGTCCGTGCGTGAATGTTCACGCAAATGTTTTGCATGAGAAAGTGTGTAAGCACCTTTACATCTGCGCTCATTTGTGAGTCTCTGCATCCTAAGTGAGGCATTGGCTCCCGTGGGACTTAAACCCCTCCACCTCTGAGTGTGTGTGTGTGCGTGCGTGTGCGTGTGCGTGTGCGTGCGTGTGCGTGTGCGTGTGTGTGTGTGTGCGTGTGCGTGTGTGTGTGTGTGTGTGTAGTCTTGCATCCATCTCATCTGACAGCTCCCGACCTTTTCTTAATCCCAGAATTTTTTACTATCTCACTCCCCATTACCTCACAAACACACACACGCACAGATGCACACACAGATGCACACAGACCTGCTACAGCATCAAAGCCAATGAACTCATTCATCATTGGTTGGATTGACAGGAAATAGCACTCAGGACATCATACGGGCTGGTCTGGTGCCATTCTATCAGCATCCAGACTGTGATGTATGGTATGCCTTCTATATCATCTCTTGTGGCACATTTGGTGACTGAGGTGGAGGTTGGGACACAGTATATTTGCTTACGCTGTAGGGAGAGGGAGTAATTCCTCTGTGAATTCTCCAGCTCAGTTCTGTTAACTCTTTCTCAACATTCAATGTTGGGGGGACGTATACCTTGGTCAAATGCATTCAATGAAGATAATGTATAGCCGAGCAATGAATATGTCCCTATGACATCTCAGGAGACAGCTGTTACAGCTGGCAAAACTCCCCTATTGGTTGCAAACATAAATAGGTGTTACTCCCTTTCTCTCTGCGGATCTCTGGCTGTGAACCCTTGTCTCCCGGCCACTCCGGATTTACTGTGTTATCTTTTGCGTCCTCCTATCTCCGCGCAATCTGGTTTAACTTTGGCTCCCAGGTCTATTTAAGAGCACTTTGTCAACACGCTGTGCTGAGGAGATATTCCTCCCATCCGAGAAACACAAAATTATGTATTGTCTGGCAGAGAAAAAAGCTCATTTCATATAGCTGCTGCTGAAATCTCATAATACCTTCAAGATGCTGGGAATTGGTGGATGTTTCACAATGCAGATATTGTGCGATGATTAATGATGTATTTCCAAATGTATAGCAAAATTATATTCAATTGTGCTGCAGTGCAGACAGCAATAACGTCACAGAGATGAAACGCTGCCTGTATTTCACAGTCTATAGTTATTAGAAGATAGGACTGAGAAAATCAGTGTCATGTCATGCCAGGAGAGGCAAGTTACAGTATATATTATTTATATAGTACATTTATTATGCATTTTAAGTTTGCTGCCCCTACTGCTTGCAAATTTCTTGAGAGCTCATTGAAAAAGGCTTTATTTCATTCCAACAATTTTTATCAACCCTGAAGGATTTAGAGCAAATGAATATTGGTCATTGTGTTTGTGTGGTTGTATGTATGTATGTATGTATGTATGCATGCACTGTAAGTATAATTAATGTTGATTATATGTTTGAAACCTTGTTTTATGTTGCTTCTTGGCCAGGTCTATCTTGCAAAATAGATTTTATTCTCAACAAGACTACCTGGTTAAATAAAGGTAAAATAAAGAACTAATATTGGACAATTCTGAAGGAACCTGTCAGATTTGTAACCTGCTTCTCTGGACCTTTGTAGTTGCACAGCAAACACTGTGGCGGAGATTGACCCTGAAGTATCTATGCGCTGTGTGCTTTACACAGACCCTGATGGCTGGTGACAACAAGACCGCACAGTGTATACGTGACTGAGGTCACAAAACCATTACAGCTACGTAACAGAGGAGGCCAGGAGGGCCGATAACTATTCCAGCTGTATTGCATACTGTGTGTGTCCCCTTATTTTCATAGCTGTCATTTTTTTTGTTGCTGCATATTGTCCCATTAGTCACTATAGACTATATACAAGGTGTTCTGTGTGCGTGTGTGTGTGTGTGTGCGTGCATGCGTGTTGTCTGTGGTAATTGTGATAATTAATTTATGTCCTTATCCACATTATGAGACATATAAAGCTGTGTACAGCACACCCCAACCACAATGTGTCCCATAGCAACACCACAGTGTGTCCCATGGCAACACCACAGTGTGTCCCATAGCAACAACACTGTGTGTCCCATAGCAACACTACTGTGTGTCCCATGGCAACACGGCTGTGTGTCCCATGGCAACACCACTGTGTATCCCATGGCAACACAACTGTGTGTCCCATGGTAACACAACGGTGTGTCCCATAGCAACACTAATGTGTGTCCCACGGCAACACAACTGTGTATCCCATGGCAACACCATAGTTGTGAGAAAAATGTGTCATCAACTGTATCAGTTTATGTTTGCTACATTTGAAAAACACTGAGCTATAATGAAATCTAAAAGTTGAGGAACATACCCGCACTATTTCAGCCAATACAAACCAGGGTATATATATGCACTGGTAGTTAGATAGTACATTATAATGTTTATTACGTTAACATTTATAAACACAAACATGTATAAACTATGTGGGTTTGATCTAGATTTAAACATGGTTATGAACTTGTCTTGGTGGTGGCAGTAAGTGGCCTACTATCTGCCCCTTCTCCCCCCGCAACCAACCATAGCTTGTGTGACTCACTGAACACCGTTGCCACGGTTACTATTAATTAATATTGGTAATTAACTTTGAGCCACATCACCAAGCCGCAAAGAGGAAAATTGAGTCTACACATGCACACGCGCCCGTGCGCACACACACACACACACACACGCACACAGGCACACATAGGAAGCCACAAACCACAAACCACAAACCACAAACCACACACACACACACACGCACGCACCGTATAATTCACTCAAGCGCACGCTATCTAATGAGGAGCAAAGTCCACAGAGCAAAACATAAAGCTGAGATAAAACATAAATGAATCACTGGTGAACCCTTGTGGTCAAAATGGCCAGACTCTAGTTTTACTTTTATTTACTACGATTTGGAATATGGTATTAGCAATATATGCCACTATATTGGTTATAGCTTATATATATTATTGTTGTTTTGTGTGTGTGCGTGTGTGTGTGTGTGTGCGTGTGTGTGCGTGTGTGTGTGCGTGTGTGTGTGTGTGTCATTGATAAACCTGCCAATACTGTACCTCAACAAGAAACAGTTTACTGGTAGTCTTTTTTTCAATTCCAAAATATAACGTTTGAAGAGACCAACTACTTTTAATTAAGTTAGTTTTATATACGATAACTAAAAGAGTAAATACAGCAACTATTTATTTGTATTATTACTGTGCCAACATGCTTTATGACGTTGCTTTTTGGTAATACACGTCTAGGTATTGAATGTTATAATATATGTATATAGTTCTATAGTTAGTTTCAATACAGTAATATACATTTATGGAACACACACTCCCCCAACTGGTTGATTTGTGGTACTGAATGCAATAACTGCCCACAGTGATTACAATAAGCATTGTAGATGATATCCTCATTATATCTCATTACCACTTACTGTCTATAACATGTATTCTTGCTGTCTGAGATGCTATGTGTTTGGTTATGATATCATTATGCAGATTAAACCTGAAGAGCTATAATTTTGATTTATTGAATATATGCATTTTAACATTCCTGTCACACAACAGATGGCTGCAAAACATTACAAGCTGCATATGACAACTGCCTTTTTTCATTGTTGTATAGCCATAGTCTGCTCTGACCAAAGCACAAAGTCCAAGTCATATTAACATAAAACCTTTCCAAGAGTGTGTCCATGTGCGGAAAACTGAAATGAATCAATATAACCTAAAGACAAATATATTCTTAAAAAGCATGTAAATCAACCATATGGTCTTCAAGATGTTTTAAATTGTTTGTGGATAAATCCTTTATCGTTATTGTATTTTGCATTTATTTATTGTGTATGGTCAGAGTTATGTCTGCAAAGCAAGTGGCTCTTCTGCATCAGTCTGTCGAGTATGATCCATTTAAGTCTTATTTATATTGGCCCTGGCTGTCAGATGTTCTGGCCAGAACTGATAAGGCTATATAATGTACACATGCAGAATTGTCAAATGCATCAATTAGGATAGTACTGTTGACACAGACAACAACATGATACATTACAGTTGATAATTTTTTCAAGGGTTATTACACAGCTTTAATTGGCTGTAATTAGCTCTGGCAGCTCTGGCCAGTTAAAATAGTAATCCAGTAGTCATTACAATGTTGAAGACCTGGGCCTCTTTGTCTGGTTCACAGTGTATGAGCACTAAGAGCAACATGTTTGGAGTGCTGGAGGAAAGCTCTGCTGGCTTGTGTAGCTTCTGTAGGTTATATGGCATGAAAAATAACCAAAATAAAAATAGAATCTGCATGCAAGCCCCACACAGCTCATGTGCCTCGGTAAGCCTGTAGCCTATTGTTAAGAGCCCCATTGTCATTAGAGAAACAGGTGTTTTTCTCTATTTTTTCATTTGATTGAGCAAACAAAAATTGAGTAAACAAATTGTGTAGAAAAGTATGCAGGGCCGCTTTCCCATCCAGAACATAAGCAGGTCCATTTGAATACAATTCAAACAATGACTGGCTTCATTTTAGGGTGAAGATAATTAGTTGTTTTTTGAAAGAGGATGACATTAAGCATTCACACTGTTTACATCACAGATTGCAAATGGCATCCCAAATCTGCAGAACCCAGCACAAAAATAGATCGGTTTCATTCTGAATTGTGTTTTTTGGTTGCTATGCAGAAGTTGGCCAGGGATCCAATGAAGCCCCATTCAGATTACATAAGAGTGAAGAGTGCAGTAAATGAGTGTATGCATATAGGTTATATTATATTACCACACCTACAGTGCACACCTCTGCTGGCAAGACCATTTGAACATAAGTACAGTAGACAATACAATGCACACATACCCGAGTTGAATAGCCTGAATGCATCTATTCATTCTACTAATAACAACACATAGTAGTTAATTAATGGTTTATTAAGCAGAGGCAGCATATAGACATGTATATTGTCTATAATGGTGATCACACTCGTTTTTTATGATAAGGAGAAAATATATCTGAGTCTCCCTCGAAGCCATTGCACAGAATTCTTATCAGAGGCCTCTGAGAAAAACAGACATAGGGATGTGTGGGGGGAGGCATGCTGACATCCACCAGGAAGGCTTGCATGACTCAGCATCAAATTCAATAAATAGCCTTATGTATCATTATTAGCCTAATTAATGTGTTCCATCAAGTGCGCGAGGTTTATTTTTAGGTCAATACATGATTTATTTAATTCAGCGTAATTAAACTATGCCGTTTCTACAGCTGTACGAGCACGCCCTCAGCAGGCGCATAATTTGCAAATGAGTAGCGATCTACGATGCAGCAGACTTGCGCTAGTACGCTCAGTGCGCGCCGCCCTCTGTCCAGTCACTCGTGTCGTGTCGTATCGTGTCGGTTTACGCCATAGTGTGGATTCCTGGTGAGCTCACAAACGTCCTCTTACACTTTCTTACCACTCACTCACTCACTCACTCACTCACACACACACGCCCGCACACACACACAGGCGCGCACACTTCCTCTCAAATACACTGCATGCATGTCCAGGCACCTGCTAGTTTGCTATTCTGTCTGTGGATTTGTGGGGCATGCTGCTGGTGTCAATATGCCCCTTTATGGCTGGCTACTGACTCTGTTCCTGGCAGCTCTGGCAGGTAAAAGTTTTACATTTGTAGTACCTGTTGTTTCTGTTATGGTGTGCAGTACATTTCATTGTAAGGACACTTACTGACCTATAGGTCTATACATTCAAGATGCTGAACTACCAGGTTAAAAAGCGTATTTAGTTGAATGCTTGATACAGCCTACAGTGTGTTCTGCAGCTAAATGTTTTACATGTGATTGTTATTGTGATTGGTGTGTGCACAAGTTCAAAAACACTGCAAATAGGAATCCATGTTCCTTAATAATTGAGACCAAAATCATGGAAAGGGGGCATAAGAAATGATCGTCTGCTTTTACCGTCAATGCCTGTTGGATTATTCATTGGTATATATTTGCATACATTTAATTTAATTTTTAAAAAATTGTGGACTCAGCGAGTGTTAAGGAATTGACAGTTTCTTTTTGATAGCTGTATCTAATTTCAGTTTAAATGGAACATCTACCCGTGAACAACGCTTGAATTACAATAGGCTGATGGATTGTGTCACCTGCATTGGATGGATTGCAATGGAATAGATAAACTGACAAAATCTCTGAGACTCTCCATTGCATGCTTATGTGTAGCCTCTGCTAGCAGAGCTTGCTCCTTATCCTTCAGATTGATTGACCACTGCCATATATCCTCATTTGCCCATAGCTGAAGAAGCACAGCTTTTCGTTAAAGCTTTTTTTAGAGCTGCTCCAGTAATGGCAGTGGCAGGAAAGATAATGCAGGATTACTTACCAAAGGAGAGTGTGTCTTCACTTTAATATGACAATGTGCTTACACAGCAGATACTGTACGTTGTGTCATTTCTCACGGTCTCTCTGCTCATCCCTCTCGG